>BPLR01005445.1:0-144120 GCA_021605095.1 Caerostris extrusa | reverse complement strand
CTCATATGCAAGTATATATCTTAGGTTTTTCTGCAAGTTATTTTTTTAAAAAATAAATCTTCAGAATAAGTGCTGAATGTATAAAATAATTCTTGTTATGATAACAAAATTTGTCCACTTCAACATATACCTTAATTTCAAAAACAAAATCTGTTCTAAGTACATATTTTTAAAAAAAAATATTTAAACTTGCTGTGATATCTTTAAAATTGTTTAAAAAATTATTATTACGTTTTTATAAAATAGCTATTTTTTAATATTTAGGGTTTTATATAAAATATTTTTTTGTTCTTTATGGATCATTTATATTAGGACTAATAATTAAAATTTCAAAAACTTAAACCCTTTTTTTTAAACCATCACTCTTAAAAAACACTTTTCTCCTCATTCCCTTCAGAGAAAAAAAAAACCGAATGAAGTTAATTGTTAGGATGCTAAATTGCCACAATTTAAACTTTTAAATTTACTTTTAGCTGTAATAAAAAATTAAATTGTATTGCAATTTTAAATTAAGTAATTTATAAGTAGTAATTAAGAATGAACAAATGAAATCTGTAGAAATTTTTCATATCATATTTTCCATATGAGATTTTTACTTTTATTTTAACATGAGATTTTTATTTTGCAAACTTAAGTAACAATTTATATTATTAATTAACAATTTATTTTATTAAACTATTATATTATTTAAATTAACAATTTATATTTCTTTGTAAATGAAAGGCTGAAAAATCTTTTTGAACTAGTGCTAAATGGCTGAAAAATTATCTTTCGCGTAGCTGTCACTAGCTCCTTCATTGTAAAATGTTGAAACATAGCGGTGGTCTCATGCCCTTTAAGTTAATAAGCAAAATAGATAATTAAATGCCTTTTTTTTTTTTTAAAGGAATTATTTATTTAATAAAATTATAAAAGGAAAAATAAAAAAGTTTCAAAAATGTAGATGTTGATGAAATCAGTTGCATGTAATAAAACAGCATGCGCAAAGGCGAATTAGGAGAAAAAATAGCTTAGGAGAAAAGCGAACTTTTTTTCATCTAGGCAGTTGTAAGGAATTAATTTAAAATATTTAGAACAGTGCGAGGTTTTTGCTATGTTTGAGGGAAGAAATATCATAATCTAATTTTGTAGGATATTTAATACAGGATTATTAATGTTTCGCATATCATTATAGAATTTAGTAGAAATTTTTGTGAATAAAATTGTCTTAAACTTGGAATCGAGAGAGCTCGTCTAATATCGTCATTACGAAAGTACCAGGGCGAATTCGTTAACATTCTGAGAGTTTTTCTCGCAAGCCTTTGAATAATTTCAAAATTTGTACGTGCAACAAAATCCCAAACTGGGCTTGCATAGCTAATACTGGACGAAGATAAGAGATATATTAAATTTTGAGATTAATAGGTAAAGCTGAATTTCTATTGATTAAAGGATAGCGAATTCTAAATTGAGTATTGAATTTATTTCTAAGGTTCTAGATATGCGATCTGTAGTTAAGTTTACTATCAAAGAATAATTCTAAGTACTTAGTTTCTTTAGACCAGGTGATATAATTATTATATATTTTAATATTAGGAGGGTTATAGGATTTTTGCAAGTGAAAAGAACTGCTTCAGTCTTGTCTACATTTAATTTTATTTTCAGTTAATGAGCCATTTTCTAAATTAATGATATAATTTTGCAAATTTTTCTGGATAGTGCAAGTTTTTCAGCCTTGCGTTAAGATTGCAGTGTCGTCAGCATACAGACTAATTTTGATATTGTTCTTTCGTGGAATATCGTTAATAAAGATATTATAGAGGAAAGGAGCTAGAATGGAGCCCTGGGGCACACCAGCGTGAATATCACGAATTGAGGAATCAGTATTCTCTACTGCGGCAACAAAGTGTCTGTCTGAATGATAGTTATGAATTACTAGAATCAAATAAAGAGCGAAATTGTAAAATGAGTTCGTAAAAATCAATTCATTAGCCCAGACTCTATCAAAAGCCTTGGCCACATCAAGAAAAATTGCAGCAGATTCATATTTCTAGGTAAATCCTTCAGCAACAGTTTCTGTGAGATTGTAGAGCTGATGAGTTGTAGAAAGTTTTCAGTAAATCAAATTGCTGTGGGATGAGAAGGTTCTTTTGATTTGACTCACTTTTTAAGGAGGTTCAGGATGACATTTTCAATTAATTTACTAATAGAAAAGAGTAAAGAAATTGGTCTGTAATTAATGGGAGAAGTTTAAGTTTCAGGTTTAAGAATTGGGAGAATTCTAGCTGTTTTCCAAGACTTAGGACAGTAACCAGTATGAAGAATAGAATCAATAATTTTACATATCTCAAGTATTATTTTGAAAGGAAGGTTTTTAACATTTTATTAGTAATTTTATCTATGCCAGAGTTTTGTTAATTTTCAGTGAGGAAATACAATTAATAACGAAAGATGCTTTAGTGATAGGAATTTCAGAGACTTGACAAGTATTAATAAAATTAGTGATAGTGGACTCAACGAGATTTACGTTTAAACGTCTAGGACAAGACCAGAAAGAACCATCTTCGCAGTTTACGGTTTGTAGGTGTCTATCCCAAGTTTCATAATTATATCGAGCAATAGCTCTTCTCTGTAAAAAGTCTGCAGTGGTTATAATTAATCTTACTTTGTGGATCACGAAAGATTTGCCAGGTTTTAAGGGCATGATTACGGTTAGTGATTAAGGTTTTAATGATGGCTAACATTACGTTTAAAGTAGAGATTGGCAATTTTGGAAACGAACTTAACTGGATATCGATTATTAACTGATTGATAACGATATTTAACGAACTTTAACGATTTTTAACTTGGGACGTAACGACTGGTCGACACTGTGTTGAATTCAGAAATTTTCTTTCAATTCAGGGATCAGATTCGAGGCCCTACAAGCAAAACCAAAAGCTCCCATGTTTATATCAGGAAATGGCATGTAAGCTGGTAAATCCTTCTATTCACGGGGTGGACTGTGCTATCTTTAGAGATATTCATACGCACTCTTGGTTGGATTAATTTTATTCTTCAATTTTTGAGTCAATTTTTAAGTTTGCAACACTGCTTCTGAAGTGCACTGCTTCATTTTTATGTCCAGAAATTTTTCTTCTGGATTTAGATTTGCTTTGGTTTGTCGCTCTACAGCCATATTGTACACACGAGGGCTAAACAGACTGAACCTATACTTTAAAGGATATTCGAACCACTAACAAACATCTATGCCACCGCCAGGATTCAGACCTTAAGCTTGTGGTACCAAAGGCCAGAGCTGTAGCCATTTGGCCATCAGGCCGAAAACCATCTGGATTTAGGAAATTTGGGGAATTTGCGCCATTTCGCTGCTTGACTACAATTGCTGCTATAACAGCAAAGTGGCTGTTCTAACTGAGTTCTATGTACAGTTGGTGGTTAAATGTTGCCTGGCATATTTAATACATCTCGGGCAATTTTGCAGACTTTCGAGTTTTTGTAAAAAGTTCTGGCAAAGGCAACATTGACTTGGTCTTGGACGGCCCTAATTTTCTATTAAAACTCTCTAAGTCCCATTAGGTTGGTTAGGCAGAAGATTTTAAACGCTTTTAAAGATTGTACTATCTGTACATAGAAAATAGGAATGTGTTCTTTTATTCTAAATTTTTTAACTGATTAATTTTATGAATACGAACACCTACACTTTCGAGTTCTTGCGCAGTATTCTTTTATGGGGTAAATCTAAATATCGGTAGACACTTGGAAACGATTTTTACCGACTTTTATTTCTACTCATAATACTTTTTATACCCCAATCCTGTACTATCCAAGAATTTAAGCACATGTCTAAATTGATCCTAATTATTTACATCTAAGTTTAATAACTTAAATTGTCTCGTCTAGTTTACATTTTCCTCATTAGCTGAGCCGTGAGATAACTTATTTTGGCTTTTAAAATATTAACGCGAGATATTAATCGTTACGGATTTTGAAAAGATTTGCGTCATTTTTGGTTTTAAGGGTTGATTGATAGTTCCGTCAGATGCTGCCATCTCCCGATCAGAATCATTACTATTTGGATTATTGGTACTTCATTAAGACTATTATTTAGATTATCATTAGTATTATTATCATTTATATTTAAATTTACATTGTAAGATTATTTATAGTAGAACCATTCGGAAGTTGGTACTGCGCTTTTGAGGTAAGATGAATTCGTCTTGGTCTTCATTTCGTTTTTGCTTTTTTGTTATTAGCGGAAGCTTGGCATTTTCTTTAGCTGTTTCTAGCATATCGATAGTTAGGGTATCGAAAAATTTTATATTCATCTTTTCCAGTGCTGATGCGACTTCTACGTAGATGTTTTCCAGGATTTTATTTTCGGCTATCCATTGCTTGGTGTCGACCGTTGAGTGCAGCTTGCTGATCTGAGTGGTGAAGGTGTGGTTTCTTTCCCCCTGGAAATTCCTGATTTTAGCCTCTTTGCTGAGGGGAGATATTCATCCGTGAGAAATTCCACTCGACCCTGGTTTTGCTGATGAGTTTGATTTTTAATTCATATCTTGAGCAGATTGATTTTTATTTATATCTCGTAACTAGATTTTGATAGAATTCATCGATAACAGAGAGTAAACAAATTGCAAATGTCCAAGAAAATCTAAGAAAGTTAATACTTTCCTTGCAATAGTTCTGATACGAACTAGTCAGTGTTTAACCCTTTGCACTCGAGGGCTCCGGGCGGAGCCATTTAAAAAATTTGCCTTCAAGCTCGAGGGCTCCGCTACGGAGACAATGCAAATAACAATATAAATAATGCGTTTCTTTTAATGCGTATGTGGCGGCTTTGTAAAGGTTGCGTAGTGTTATTAAAATCCATACGGTAAAATAAAAGACGATAATCAATTTTCACATCTTTTATTTAATTTCTAACGCCAACTACGTTCTGTTTTTATTCTAGCGGGAAAATTCCCCTTTTTAACAGTGAAAGTAGAAGTCGTTCAATTTGTATTCCATTTTCCATCAATAGGTGTCGCTACACGTATATCAAACTTGCATGTGAATATGATCTTTTCACTAAAATCGCTTCGAGTTGCTGGTAATACGAATGAAAAAAAACTTCGAGTGCAAAGGGTTAAAAACTATCCGAGGCGGTCTGCTTCATACGTGACTTCGTATTTTCTGACAAATGTTGATCTTGCTATGGTTACCTATTCTCGAGCGAGAGAGAGACACACACTAAGGTTGTCTGGCTTAGTTGATTTTAAACTGTCGAGTAAAACTTTAAGCTTTATTTAAATTGTTTTTAGATTTTGGCTTCGAGCATCATTGTTTTAAAAATTTTATTTTAACTATGTCCATGAGTAATTTTTCGACATAGAAAAGAAAATATAAAGAGAATATTGCAATTTGTGATCTTAAGACTGTCTGGGAAAACAGTTTTTAATGTATCAAAATACTTTCACGCCTGTTTGTTTGATATGTGGAATTTGTGTAGCAGTGCCAAAACATTTTAACCTGGACCGACATTTCAAACCCTGTTGTTGAAATCACTATACAACTGCTTAGTGATTTCAACAGAAAATATCCTGTCGGATCACACTTGCGGATAGAATTTATTCGTAAAAAAAAATAAAATAAAAAAAAGAATCTTTAACCGGCCAACAATCTTTTGTTCAGAAGAGAAATGATAAAATGGAAACTATGGTGAAAACTACCTATCAATTTTCTCTGTTGTTAACCCTCAAGAAAAACCTATTCTGACAGAGAGGAGATAAAAACAAAAAATAGCTTTTAATATTTGCCCAAATTATCGGTGATATAAGCGTTAAAAATATGTTGATAAAATACCTTTGTCTAGAAATAACGCCGTGTTTAAGATAGATAACATGGGCCAGGATGTCGACGTACAAAGTTTCTCTGGATTAAATATTGCAAATAATTTTTATTAACTTTGCACAGTTAAAGATATTTGTACTTTACACGAACGATAATTTTGATATTGTGGAAGAACTTCCTGATTTGCGTCAACTGGTTTTAACTATAGATGAGAACATTTTTAAAGAATTTAAAAATGTAATTGAAATAACAAAATAGAGTGAATAAAATTATAATGTTTGCAGAGATGGAACACCTTTTATGGTTGGCAGGATAAAAGATTTTGTTATATTGCTTGAAAATTATTTGGGAAGAAAGATTTTAAGTTTCATTGTATTATCCATCAAAAGTTCTTGTGCCAAGGACTTAAAGCCTGTCTTCTGTTGTTGACCTGTACCCTGTAGTGTGCTGTATGAATAAAATATGATCTCGAGCTCTGCATCGACAAAGATTTCCGCGAGCGTTTTCGAAAAGACAGCGAGTTATTCCTTCCTTGAAGTATGCGCTGACTTTCCAAAGAAAGTGCCCCGTCGAGATTTTAGAATTTGAGGAATGTGTTTTAAAACATCTGGAAGATAACGATGAACATCCCAGTGAGTGTTTACTGTTCAAGAATGAAGATTGCTTATGAAATTTAGCTTTTCTTTCCGATATTATGAGACATTTAAATAATTTAAATTTTTAGATTACAGGGAAAAAGGTTGTATTTTCCTTTCCTAGTTGGTCAAACATCTTTTTTGTGAACAAAATTTGTTTTATTGTCTTGATTTCGGAGAAAAAATAACATTTAAAATTAATGCAGGAACTAGATATTAAAGTTAATAATGCTCCAAACTGTGATAGTTTTAAAAGTTTAGTATCCATTTTGCAGGATTTACTCAATGCTAGGTTTGATGATTTTCAAGGCGATAAAAAAAAACTGTTGATCTTTTCACAAATCCTTTTTCAATTTCTCTGCAAAACGTTAATTGTTACTCAACTGAAATCAGAAATTATTGGCCTACAGCACCATGCTACACTGTAAAGCAAATATAAGGAACTTATTTCAACTGCAAGTGCTCCGAATTATATTGAGTTTTGGAAATTTGTACCAACAAGCAATTGTCCAAATTTACACAATTTGTAGCTGTCAGATATTGTTGTAGGTTTGGATCAATATACGTTTGTGAATAAATGTTCTCTATTATGAACATAAAATCAAGATAATGTTCAAGATAAACTGATATGCACCTAAAGCATTTAATTTTATTAGTATCTTCAAGAACAAATCCTACTATAGATGACTTGGTAAAAAAAAAAAAAAAAAAAAAAAAAAAAAAAAAAAAAAAATCAAAGGCCTCATATAAGTATTGTTTGTTTAATAATTATTTAGAATTAATTGTTTTAAGTTATTCATTTTTATTTTATACATACTGTAACTCACTGAACCTTTAAAAATGTTTATTAACAATAAAACTTAAATTTATACTTTTGTTTCATTTAATACATTATTTCTTAAATCTCCACTTCTTGGACTTACATAAAAAAAAAATTACAATTTGCGTAAACATCCCATAATTAGCCTATATAAATTTTTTTTCATCATTTTTAGTACATTAGAAAAGTTGGAAGTAAGAAACATATTTTTTTCAGATAATGGTACTCTTCCCAAAGATTGGTCATCCCTAGCCTACATTGTCAATCCAGAACTTTCTAAATTTTTACAAGTCCCTGATCTGGATGATTTTTTTCCAGACTTGTAAGTGGTAGGAATGTGGATCATTTGAGTTGCCTGGTAGTATAAAGTATACGAAAAGATATTGTGCAGTTAATGAAAAGTTTGTGAAATGGATGGCAGATGATAGGAGTTTAAAAATTGCGGTGGTCAATAAGATCATAATAATTTGATTTTGCAAGGTGTTTTTAATATTGGCCGTGATTAACAGTTTTTCAATGCAGAGTTTGAAAGCACTGCATTGAAATTTGATTTCTATCATAGGATAGAAGGTTTTCAAAGTAACTTATCACAAACAATCTCTAACATAATGAGGTTGTTACGTGAGGACGTTCAGTGGTACTTGCCTCATATTTGTATGACATGTGGGAGAAAAACCCAAACATTCCCACCAAATACAGACGGACTGCAAATATGAGACATTCATGCATACTTTCATAATCGTTAGAGTTCCCTCGTTCTTGAAAGTAATAATCAGTGGCGGAAATGGAATCCTTTTCCATTCTTGTATGTCATATCAGAGAAAACTTCCATTAAACCAACTGATTGCCACGATAAGACTCTCACATATGCTTTCATAGTGTCCAACAAGTTTCTCATTTCTGAAAGAGACAATTGTGTTTTTTAATATGCTACTAAAATATGAAAAATTCCTCTTCCATTTTTTTTATCTAATAAAAAAATTTTTTACATGCAATAAAAAAATCCTCTTTCGTTCTTGCATGTAATATCCTAACTTCCTAAAAATAAAATTTCTTAAAGATGAGAAAAAAAATTTCCACCAAACAGACAGATTGTCGCTGTGAGATGCTCACACGGGATTTCACATGCTACATGAAGTTTCTATGTTTCTGACAGCAGTAGCTTCCAATGGTATGAATCGAACAATTTTCCGTTCTTCCAAATCATATCAGAGTAAATCCAGAGGAAAACCATAATTAACTGCCGATGCGAAACGCTCACTCATGCTTTAAAGTTGTCATTAAACTCCGTCACTCCTGAAAACAGTGGCTGTAATTCTGCCAGTGATATAATTTAATTCTCTTCCATTCATTCCATACTAGCTTGTGCGTTATCATATTCTAAATAATGGGACTTAAAAAATCCTTAACTTTTGACACTGAGGCGTTGGAGATTGGTTCAATTGGTATGCTTAGTAATAAAACTAAGCAATAAGGTACAAAATAAATTATGTTTGGAATTACAATATGCTTAATAAGTTATGTCTAGAGTTAACAAAAAGATAAAGGACATTGAATTGAGGTTTGGTTTGGTTTGTCGCTCTACGGTCATTTTTGCATACATTAGGCTAATTAGACCAGGGACCTACAGTTTAATATGGATTCCGAACCACTAACAAACATCCATGGCACCACCAAGATTCAAACCTGAAGCCTGTGGTACCAAAAGCCAGAGTGCTAGCCATTGAATTGAGGAGAGAGTACAATTCAGGGTGATAAAAGAGATCCTACTAATATAAATTTGGGTTCGAAACAGATTTAAATTTCTTCGTTATCTGTACCTTGGAGTTCGAAATAAAGAATATCGCTTTGAATAGCTTCCTTAAAACATATGATTTCTCATAACTAATTTTGTTATAACTAAATGTGTATTTTTCTAATTCAAATATCTATTCAAATTATTATTATTAATTTATATATACATATATATATATATATATTATTTCGGGGCCTGAATGACCGAGTGGCTAGCGCTCTGTACTACAGATTTGGGGTTCGAGTGTCGGAGGTGCCATGCAAGTTTGTAGTGGTTCGGAATCCACTTTAAACCGTAGGTCCCGGTCTAACATGATCTTAGAGCATTGCGGAGGTATTGTTACTCCGAATGCGTAGCATATCTTCAAGCTACACACACCTCTTGGGTAGTGCTAAGTGAGTAACGTCTGGGCAGCGTTTGCCTTAAGGCATAAAAGACAATTGTCTAAGTATACGACAGCTGCATTAGGAGGAAAAAAAACTATTATCCCGTGGAGTTCGCGATTAAGAATATCGCTTTGAATAGCTTCCTTAAAAAAAATTTTTCTCATGAACTATTATCCTAACTAATATTTCAAATATCTTTTATTTCTATGGTATTGGCAATACATTTCAAAACCAGGCAGATATAATAGCTTCGAATTTTCATTCTCACAGCCTTCTTTTAGCCACAATCTCCATATTTCGGTTTTCTTTTCCTGTGCTCTCTCTTATCTGAGGTTTCCAGAAGTAGGATGGCTCACTGGAAGGGCAAAGTGGCGCTCGTAACGGGGGCGTCGTCGGGCATTGGTGCGGGGGTGTGCGGAGCTCTCGTGAAGCTAGGAATGGTTGTGGTGGGCTGTGCCAGGAGACCCGACCGAATCAATTCCTTGTCCAAAAAGATCGCCGCTGAAAATGTTTCTGGAAAACTCGTAGGCGTGAGGTGTGATTTGACTCGAGAAAACGACATTTTGGAAACATTTGATTACATCAAACGCAAATACAACAGGCTGGATGTCTGCATTAACAGCGCTGGGCTTTCGCACGACTCTCCTCTACTCTCGGGTAGCACACAGTATTTTAAAAATATGCTGGAAACTAACATACTGGCCCTCACCGTTTGCAATCGAGAAGCATTCAAGTTGATGCACGAGACAAAAGAAATGGGGCAAATCATCAACATGAACAGCCTTAGCGGCCACGTATTACCCAATACGTCTTGGACGGGAGTACATTTTTACTGTGGCACCAAGTTCATGGTTCGAGCCCTCACCGAATGCATTAGAAAAGAGATCAAAGCACAGAAAAGTCCCATTAGGATTGCGTGCGTGAGTCCTGGAGTTGTGCGTACTGAATTCTATGACAACTATTTGAAAGATGATCCAAACTTAAAAACCTCGGATATTTTCTCAGACGTGAGAACATTGCAACCTGAAAACATTGTTGACTGCATTCTTTACATTCTCAACGCACCTCCTCATGTTGAAATACACGATATAATCATCCGCTCCATAATAGATCCTTAACCGAAACGTATGCTCTGGAATTTTGTTTCCTTGTTTATAATAAAGACTTGATGCTTTGTTTAAGTCATTCATTTGTTACATTTTTTTTTTTTTTTTTTTACCACAAATAATCCAGTAGAGTATGTTTGTTGGTGGTTTTTAAAAATTCGTGCTATGCAAATCTAAAATATAGCTGAATGTATGAAAGTGAAATCAAATGATTGTTTCATAAGTTAATTATTCCTGTTTTGTTTTTAATAACCAGACCAAACGTATTTTAGCAGTTCTTCTAGTAAGTCATTTTTTTAATATGGTCCAAAATCGGTGTTTTTAATTCTAGCGTGATGAGGCTTCTTGCGAGTTACTTATTAACTTGTACAAGGCATTTTTCAGAGTTAATGAAATGCCCATAAATTCAAGTAATTTCTTAACGGATCACAATCTCTTCTGGATGCTGCTAAGAGTTTTGTGGAAGGTGGTAAATCTTCAAACATTATACGAATAATTCTGTTCATTGGTCTCTAATACAGAAGTGGCCAACCTTGAATATTTTTGAGGGCCATGGGATTCATCACACTTTTACGAAATATATTTATTTTATAATGGCCAAAGTAGTGAAAAACCAACGTATTAAAAAAAAAAGTGCATTATGTGTGCATCCATATGTTCAAAAAATTAATTGTCGAATTTGAGAAAAAATTAACTTTGATTTTAAAATAATTTTCTTGCGGATATTGCCTGTTTTATTTATTTATTTCGCAGAATAATTAAATTGTTTTCTGCGAACTCGTGATGCTCGCGCGTCTTGGAACATCTCGTATAACACGTTCTATGTTTCACTTTAAGTGACCTCAGCGATACGCCCACTTGATGGCAGAGCAAACTAAACTCATAGTTGAAGTTATTAGCGCGTTTGGTTCAACTTGCACCTGCTAATCTGTTTTTCGAAAATGAAATTGACCAAACACAAAACACGCTCAAACATAACGAACGCAACATCCATTACGATGTGCAAATACCCAAATTGAGATTTATTTGCAGAAGATAAATAAAAGAGTGGATAAATAAATATCGCCCTACTAAAATAAATATTTTATTTCTTTTATATTTTTGTCATTTTTAGTGTTATATATTTTTGCAATGTACGTTTAGTAACATTATATATTATCTATGTTTACATGTAAGAATATTGGTAAACATAATAACTCGTTGTCTCAATTTTTCACTCCAAAAAAACGTCTGTACTCGGTCTAAATCCAATATAGGGACATATATTTTCATATGCGGTCAGCGGAGTTAGGATGCATTTCAAAAGTGGCCCGCAAGATCATTTGTGTTGGCTACCCCTGGTCTAACATAACTCGCAAAATTGATTGTGCATGTATTTGAAAATCTAATGGAATAATTCTCATTTATAGTTAATATTCATAGTAATGTAAAAATAGATACGTTTTGGCCCAAAAACGAAATGTAGGAATACCTATTCCTACAAGTTACAAAGTTAAAAAAATGCTAATCCACAGAATGTAGAGTTCATAAACATTTAAAACGGCTTTCAATGGTGTGAGTTGTTATGCTGGATATTTTAACCATTCTTGCAATGCTTTAAGTATTCTTTGCATTTAGTATAGTGTTTTTTAATCAATTGTCAATGCGAAGGAAAGTTTGGTGTCTCATATTGTCACTGAGGAAGGGTATGGAAGTTAATTTCGCAGTTGTATAACACTGATAAATCAAAGATGCTAAACATACAGCAGAAATTGATGAAACAAAACTTGATTCTAAACGCACATTTTTATGAATTATAAATTATTCAATATCATGAATAGAACATTAAAAATTGGATTTTTTTTTCTTTATTTATTCAGACATTGAGCCCTGTATAAAAATCAAATATCGAAATTGTTTTGGGAGAAATTCGAAAATAAGGGCTTTCTCTTAATTATATCTACCATCACTACCAAAAAGAAATTCAGCTTTCATCTCTGTATGTAACTTAATCTCACAACTCGCAAAATTTTGAAATTACTTTTTATTTCTCTTTAGGAATAAGGATTTTTATCTTTCTTTTTCTAATGTTTCACAGTAACAATTTTGATAGATTTTATATGAAAATTTTAATTTATTATTTATGAGATTTTACTTTGCACTGAATTTTACTTGTTCTAGCAACTGACTTTTTAGGTTTTACCCATTTAATTTTACCACAATATAAAGTACTGTTGTTTGGCGCAGCATGGCCAAATCTGGCCCTTGTGCCATAAACCCTAACCAACCAATATTTCTTTTCTGAGTGGGCGGTTTGATGGCTAAGTGGTAAGTTTAATTCATTATGATTTGGTATAGCCTGTAGTATAAGCCATTATCCTAAAAAGTGGAGCTTAAAAGTTTTGCCGGAAAAAATTATATAAGATCTCGTTTCATATTTTCAAAAAGGAAGACTTATGAATTGATATTATTTGAATGTACAAAATGTTTTTTTATTACCTATTCCAACACACATTAATTCTCTACGACCAATGTGGCCTGATGGCCAATTAGCTAGCGCTCTAGCCATTAGTACCACAGGTTTCAAATTCGAATGCTGGAAGTGGCATGGAAATTTGTTCGTGATTCTGTATTCATGTTAAATTGTAGATTCGTGTCTAATTATCCCAACGTGTGCAAAAAAATTGTCGTAGAATTACGTGCCAGACAACCTCTTTTTCTGAGAGACTATTTGGTATCGGAGTACTTAAGTATTTTTAAATTTGTCTACAGGAACGCGCTTTACAGTTTTGGAGGTGGTACGTTTTGTAGTATTCAATTGGGAGTATTTTGTTATTTATTGAAAGATTTTTGCTCGCATTTCTTCCTCTTCCAGGCTTAGTTGCAATTTTTCCAAATATTTTGTACTTTTGAATAATTCTTGGAATACATTCACGATTTCCTTTTCAATTTTCCGTATGGGTTTATCTTTAGACAATCTGATAACGCGTCTGAATTTCAAAATTTGTTTTACTTCCGGAGTTCCTTTTAAAGATAGGCATATTAAAGTGACAAAATTCACTCGTTCAACTATACCGATTCATCTTTTCTGTTTATATGTGGGAAAAATACTTCTGGGAAAAATTGCATTAACTTCTGGAAAACTTTAATAGTTGTAGTACATTTTAATTCTAAAAAAATTCTTACAAAATTTCAATTCGTTTAATTATCTGATGATCTCTTTTAGTTGTTCAATTGAAATTTTATGTAGTATAGAAAATATACAATAAAAAATGTTTCATAAATTTATGAAACTCTAAATCAGGGTGGCTATCCCCACGACCCGCCTTGAACATTTTTGCGGCCCGTGACATTTATCACACTTTTACAAAATATATTAATTTTACAATGGCCAAAGTAGTGAAAACAAATGTATTAAAAATACATTATGCATCCATATATTCCAAAATTAACTGTCAAAATTATGAGAAAAATTAACTTTGATTTTAAAATAATATTCTTGCTATAATATTGCCCGTTTTATTTTTGAGTTTGCAGAATAATTCAATTATATTCATGAGGCGCGCGCATCATGGAACATCTAATATAGCAGGTTCTATGTTTAAGTGTCTTCAGTGACGTAGTGCCATCTCTATATACGCATAGTTGCTTGTTGATAGCAGAGCAAACGAACTAAGAGTCTGGTGTGCTCTACTTCATTTTCAAAAACGCTAACAACTTGAACTAAATTGTAGCGTTTTTGCTTCAACTTACACTTGCTAATCGTATTTTTCGAAAATGAAATTGATCAAACACAAAACAAACTCAAACATAACGGACGCAACACCAATTACGATCTGCAAATACCCAAATTGAAATCGATTTGCAAAAACTAAATGAAAGAATGACGAAACAAATAGAGCTCTAGTAAAATAAATATTTTTTAATGATTTCATTTTTTTTTAAGTTTTTTTTTTATATTTCATTTTAGTGTTATATATTTCTTTACAATGTGTGTTTATTATATTATCTATGTCTACGTGTAAGAATAATAGTAAACACAAAAATAATAACTCATTATGTTTTAATTTTTCTCTCCAAAAAATGTCTATAGTGGATCTAAATCTTTTTTTCTCTCTCTAATGCAGCTGGCAAACACTTAAACAGCTTGGTCTTGGATGCCTTAAGGCAAGCGCTACACAGACGTTACTCACTTTGCATTACCCAGGTGGCGCGTGTAACTTGAAGATAAGCCACGGACGCGGAGTAACAATGCCCCCGCACCACTCTAGGGTCTAAATCTAATATGGGGATATATAATTTTATATGCGGTCCGCGGAGTTATGATGTATTTCCTAAGTGACCCGCAAGATCATTAGGGTTGCCCACCCCAGCTTTAAAGAATGAAATTTATAATATTCCATTACTTGCAAGTTAAGTATTTTCACTCCGATTTATCAAAACATTATCACGCAACTAGTCATCAAAGGATTTTATGTCAGAAACAAGGTCACGTCAATGTTTTCCATTCAATAATTGACCATGAAACTTATCTATCCTTGTTTTTCTACTCCTTCATTTCTTTTATTCTAAACGTTATCTATTATTTATTCTTATTCTTCTTATCTTTTTATCACCTGAAACTACAATCCACATATTTTATTACCCGAATATTTCAGGCTTCGACCACCCTCTATTATTGAATCACTTCCATTTAAGGATTCTGAAGAAATGGAACGTTGGAACGGAAGGGTGGCTCTCGTGACCGGAGCGTCTGTGGGGATCGGCGCGGGACTGTGCAGGGCCCTCGTGCAACATGGCATGATAGTAGTGGGGTGTGCGAGAGAGTGTTGACAAGATCCGGGCAATTGCGGAAGAGGATGAGGTCAAGGCTGCCCCTGGAAAGTTGGTGGCCATCAAGTAAGTAAAATTCTTAATCTTCTTTTGTTTTTGAGGGCCTGAATTGTCGAGCGGCTAGCGCTCTGGCTCTCGGTGCCACAGGTTTCAGGTTCGAGTCCCGGCGGTGCTATGGATGTTTGTAGTGGTTGGGCATCCACTTTAAATAGTAGGTCCCGGTCAAATATAATCGTAGAACATTGCGGGGCATTGTTACTCCGCGTCCGTGGCTTATCTTCAAGTTACACGCGTCCCCTGGGTAATGCAAAGTCTGTGCAGCACTTGCCTTAAGGCATCTAAGACAGCTGTCTAAGTGTTTGCCAGCTGCATTAGAACAAAAAAATTTGTTTTTGAGGCAGTTTTTCTGGCTGCTGGAAGAGTAGCTAGCGCTCTGGCACTAGGTACCACAGGTATCGGGTTCGAATCCCGGCAGTTCCATGGATGTTTGTAGTGGTTCGGAATCCACTTTAAGCTGTAGGTCCGCTCTGTGACGCTGTACTGTCATATGACAGTACAGCGTCACAGAGCCCAATCAGACTTCTCACCCACATCGTTTCCAAACTGTAAAGGGACAATTCAGCTTTAGGCACAGTGATGTGGTGTGGTATAGTAGCAGTAGTAGGGACTGCTTCTGGTAAATTGGTATCTATCAAGTAAGTCAGCATAAAATAGAATAGCTTTCAATTTTAGAACGCATTGTGTGAAAATTTATCATGTTATGCTGCAAGCAAAATGTACTTGGTATCTATTATATGTTCCTAAATTACAAGAAAAAGGAGTTTTAAAACTGGTAATGAGGTATGTTAAATAACAAAAAATGGACTATTGAAACTATTGACTATTGAAAAATACTGGACTATTGAAAAATACAAAGACTTTTGAAATTAAACTTAATTGCATATTAATAAAAGTTAAGATTGGTTTGGTTTGTCGCTTTACGTCCATTTTGTGCACACTTTTGGCTAATTTGACAGAGATCTACAGATTAACGAGGATTCCGAACCGATCACAAACATCCATGCCACCGCCAGGATTCGTACCTGAAGTCTGGGGTATCAAAGTCCAGAGCGCTAGCCAATTGGCCATCAGGCCGCAAAAAGTTGTGGGGCATTTAAAAGTGCCACTTTTGAAAATTTCTGATTGTTTTGAAGTGAGATGATTATTCAACACAATAAAAATAAATAAGTAAAGTGTCAAACATAAACAATATAAAAACTAACTGTTCATATATATAGTGATTAGGGGATTATAGTCCTTGTTGCTTCACATCCTCATATACCACTTCATTCATCATCATCATAAACAATATATTATTTTTCGAAATTTAATTTTATTTACCATTTTTAAGCCATATGATTTGTGACTTGATGAGTTAACTTTTGTGAGCAACATGTATTTCTGTAATATTCTTTTCATAAAATGTGTTTTAATGGCGTTCGAAATACCATCATTAAATTCATAATGCAGTTTCAAATAAATGGAAATTTTCATGAATGTCATGAAAATTTGATTGGGACTATCAGTGTATAAAAATCCTAAGAAGCGCTTCGAGATTTATTAATTCTTTCCGCGCTTTTCAGATGCGATTTGACAAAAGAGTCTGAAATCCTGTCGCTTTTCGATGAAATCCGACGAACATTCGGGCGCCTGGATGTGTGCATCAATAATGCCGGATTGGGTTTCGACATGCCTCTACTTACAGCTACCACGTCAGGCATGAGAAACATATTGGATGTGAGTATCTTTTTTCTTCTTCCCATTCGGAGCCTGATGGCCAATTGGCTAGCGTTTTGGCCTTTGGGCATGGATATTTGTTAGTGGTTCGGAATCCACGTTGTAGGTCCCTGTCTAATTAGCCTAAAGTGTGCACAAGATGACCGACAAACAAGTAGAACGACAAACCAAACCTTCTTCATTGGCACAACAACCCCATGGTAGGGGTCGTCTGCCTACTGGCAAATTTTGAAATAGGAGATGTTTGTTTTTACGGCTTAGGGTTGTCAGCCCTAAGCTCTACAGTCATATTAGACCGAGACGTACGGCTTAAAGTGGATTCCCGACCACTACAAATATCCATGGTACCGCCAGTACTCGGACACAAACCTCTGGCACCGAGCGACAGAGAGCTAGTCACTCGGCCATCAGCTCCTTTCTCCCTTTTTTTGTCTTAGGCATTGTATAATATTTTAATGTTTCTGTCTTTACAAATGCTAGGCCTTTTGACTTGAATTTGTTTCCACTGGAACAGCGCCAATTTTGTTCTAATTATGCAGATTCTATTGTTACTGTTCTAGTATATAATGTTACTTTTCTAGAAGATTATTTTTTACTGTTCTAGCAGATTCGGAGGGCAGTCCTCGTGTTACTTCGATGCTCTTAAGTATATCTGCCACCATAATGTACCACTGCAAGCTGGTGGGTACACTCCCAGCATCTAAAGAGTTAGCATTCTTTTTCCATTTCCTCAAGTTCAACGGAAGGACATTCCTACCTTCAAATTTATCACTTCCATCCCAAGAATAGACATGGGAAACTATATGTTCACGTGAACTATATATGAAAACCTATGTTCTCTCTTGCTGACAATATACACCAATTATAATTTTAATTAATTGGTGTATATTGTAGCCAACATTTGCGTTAATAGAACTAATATACAGTGAATCTGACTCATTCATAAAACCATTACTAATTATCTAAGCTTTTCATATATGTTTATACATGGAACCATAGCAAATCGTTTAAAAACATGAAATACAAACAATTGAGCTTAGCAATTTTGAAGGCTTATTTATTCTTTGTTTTTTCTTTCAGGTAAACGTGTTGGCATTATGCATATGCACTCAGCAAGCTGTTAAGCTGATGCAAGAAAAAGGAGTGGATGATGGACAAATCATTCATATTAGCAGGTACCATTTTAAAGTCATGAAATTTCCATAAAAGCATCGAAAAACACTACTTTATTTATAAATTAATACTGATATTTTTCCATTTGCTCCTTTCAGTTCTACCGAGTGGCTGGGGATCCCTGATATACACGAGACTTTAAATATCCCCACAACCAAAAATCTGCCGGGGTCAAGTCTAGAGATCGAGAGGGCCACTTAAACTTCTAACCTCGACTTATCACTGGGTCTTCAGTGAAAGTGTCCAACAGGAATGTCTTGATTTCACTTACTAAATGGGGCAGGAGGCGCATTTCTGCATGAAGGTGACGAAAGTTTACGCATGGCTAACCTGTCGCGCAGGTTGTCGACACAGGTTCGATAGGTTACGCATTACGTTTCCTGCAATGGAGGTACAATGTGGTCTCACAAAAGCGTAACATAGTGACTGTACAGTTTTCCAGACATATGACAATGCTCTTCAAAAAAGAAAGGGCTCAGAGTGAAAGGCGAGGCACACCAAACAATCGCATGAGGATAACGCAGTGACTTGGTCAGATACTCACGATGATTTGATGTCGCCAGATAAGCTTTGGTCAGGCTATATTACTAAGTTTGGTCTACACTATTGCATATTAACATTACCATACAGTGAAAGAAAATTTTTGGAAACATTTTTTTTTTTTTTTATACACGGGAAAAAATATGTCCATCTGATCATGTTCGCACAAACCAAAATTTTTTCCGAGCATTTTTTTGTATTGCGAATTTTTGAAGTTTATACGAATTTATGATGTACCTTGTATGTAATAAAAATGATATTGACATAACATTTTTTTTTTTCTTATAAATAAACTTTTGTTAAGATTAAAGTGGGTTTTAAAATGTAAGATTAAAAATCATTGTATTTTTATTATATACAAAGTACGTTATAAATCTGTGTAAACTTCGTCACCTTCATGCAAAAATGCGCGTCCTGCCCCACTTTGTAAGTGAAGTCAAGACATTCCCGTTCGACACTTTCACTGAAGACCGAGTGATAAGTTCGAGGTTAGAAGTTTAAGTGGCCCTCACGATCTCCAGACTTGAATCCGGCAGATTTTCGGTTGTGGAGATATTTAAAGTCTCGTGTGTATCTGGGTTCCCCAGCCACTCGGTAGAACTGAAAGATAAGAGACACGACTCAGTTATCCAATACTTTGTGTTGGTGGCCATGTTGAACATCTTTTATTTTTAAAATAAGAGCATAGTGTCATATTATTATCTACTTCAGTGTTTGCCTGATTTGTATAAAATGTCGCAGAAGGGCCTGTGAGTGCCCTCTTTCGGTTACTTTTAGAATATTTTTTACATGGAAAAAATGCCATGTCCCTCTGATCATATTCGCGCAAACCGAAATTTTTTTCCGAGCATCACTTCTTTCATTATAAATTTTTTAAGTTTGCACGAATTTATGGCTCACACTGTATATATTTAATTTTGGGATTGAATTATCATTTTACTTTTAAAATTAAATTAAAAAAAGAATAAATCTCTTTAACTACGAATTTCAATGTAAAGCTAAATAAGTCCCTTTTTAAAAAAATTCCATCTATTAATTAATAAATTCTACTTTTCTTTCTAATATCAAAAACTATTTTCAAACTATTTTTTTTCTTTCAATATTTTAAATTATTTTTGAATAAAATTTTATTTTATTTTTAATAAAATAATAAATTATTTTTTATTGCTATTTTCTCTCCTTCTAAGACGTATTGTAGCAAAATATTCCTCGACAATTTTATAATAATGGAAAACTTTTAAAGTTTTTCTTTTATTTATTAATTATTATTATGTAAGGTACGTGCCAAAGTTAAATTAGTTTTCCTTTCCTTCGGGAAAAAAAAAAATTAATTAGGGAAAATTAAAAATGAAATCTCTATTATTCTTATATTAATTTATAAGGATTTGAACTGTCAAGATAAAGTTTCTTTTTTTCCTTTCTTTGTCCTCATAAAATGTTTGTTGCATATTCAAAATGTTTCACAATTTATTTCATTGTTTAATTTTTTTTAAATAACTGTCTTTTAGTGTCGGGGGTCACTTTATGCCTACTATAGGATTGATGGGGGCCCATTTCTACTGTAGCACCAAATTCATGGTACGGGCCCTCACTGAAGGCCTCAGGAAAGAACTCAAAGCCCTCAACAGTCACATTAGGATAGCAGTAAGTTATTTGCCTATTTATTTAGCATTAAGTTTATTTAGTACATTTAAAATTATAGCAAGAGCCTGATGGCCAAATGACTAGCTCTCTGGCAATCGATGCCATAGGTTTCGGGATCGAATCCCAGTCCCGCTGTAACACGATTGTAGAGTGTTGGGTGTAGGACTGAGAACCCTACCTCGTAAAAAGTCAGCGTTACGTACCTACGGGTGCTTTTATCACAACAGAAGATGCCCCCTTTCCTCCATCCATGAGACCACACAGGTTTTTAGACTTGGCCTAAATGCTGCTGTCTACCAAGTGGTATAAGAAACAACAAGATTATAACATAAACTATAATAATCAAGTTCAATTACTCATCTTAAATTTGGGAGCCTGAATGGCCGAGTGGCTAGCGCTCTGGCGCTCGGTACCACAGGTTTCGGGTTCGAGTCCCGGTGGTGCCATGGATGTTTGTAATGGTTCGGAATTCACTTTAAATTGTTTAGCCTAACGTGTGCACAAGATGACCGTAGAGCGACAAACCAAACCAAACCATCTTAAATTTGTACTTTATGACATAAAAATTTATGTAATATTGTTTTACAATTTATGTTATATGATGCAGGAATGGTAAAAGCAATACATCACTGTAATATTCTGCAATATTTTTCTTAGTGCCAGTTTGACTTCATTAATCGGCACTTATTTATAGTAAATTCGGTATTATGAGGTTGCACCTCAGGGAAGCATGTTGGCTCCCAAGCGCAAGGACAATTTATGGGTGTTATAAAAAAGAAAAAATATATAAAAGCTTAGATTTATTTCGAAAACACTATAAAAACATTTTAAAAAAAGAATAAGGACAATGAAAAAATTAATTTTTTCTTCCTGGCATTTGACAGCACTTTTCTTTTACCATCTTTTTACTTCGGCTTATAGCTTGTTCTTAGTGATAACTTTCCAGATTGACTCAAGGTGAATGTCACTGATACTATATCTGACTATATCTTATTTCCTTCCATAAATGTAAATAATTGTTCGCACCTATAAGTACTTTCAAACATGGAAATAATTTCCTACGTGAAATTTTGAGTGTTTTCAAATCTGTCTGGCAATTCAATTTGCACAATTCAGGCATCCAATTTTATTAAATTTTGTCTTCAAATCTGAACAACATTGGATTGGAACAGCTCGAATACTTCTATTAGAAGATGATTAGGTACAAATTTTTTATTTATTGAGAAAAAACAAAGAAAACTTTTCATCCAAAGATTTAAAATTCAACAA
Source organism: Caerostris extrusa (assembly GCA_021605095.1). NCBI lineage: Eukaryota > Metazoa > Arthropoda > Arachnida > Araneae > Araneidae > Caerostris > Caerostris extrusa. Next base: position 122,350 of record BPLR01005445.1, on the reverse strand, counting down.
CCATATTTCAAATTCAGTTCTGAGGCTAACAATTATTTCTGCATATTTCTTATATTAGGCAGTTTCGCCTAAAATTTATTTGTTCATATGGTACGTAGGAAAATGCATTATATCTTCATTTTTCAACTGCTTTCCCTAAGGAACTAGTTTATATTTGAATGCTCGAACACTATTTGTAATGATCTGATATTTTCTAAGCAGTTTTAAATTTTGATTGTATAAATATTTTGTTGTATTAAGATAAGCGTTATTACTGTAATGGATTGAAAAATAGGCTGGTTTGAATTTTGAACCAAACATTGGTTAATAAAAATAATTAACAACATAAATTGACATTTATTTTGGTAATTAAATACTGACATCTTTCTTCTTTAAAATCTCAAAATTGTTTAAGGCATTTGTAGCAGGATAGCTAACGTACCTCGATATAACAGGACAAACTTGAATAAGCCTTCTAATTTCCTTAAAAAACAAAGAACTATCACTGATTTTTAGCCCACGAAAATTTTATCAAATTAATAATTCCTCCAATGGATATCAAAATATAATACTTCTTGATGCATTTTTTGGATCAGTTAAGAAACTTTATTTGGTTGCTAAGGATATCAATTTGAGAGAGGTAGTTTGCAATTTGGAGCAGTTTGTGTTAAATTTGTTGTGAATTTTGAGTAATTCACAAACACAAATACATTTTGCCGTTGTAGTTCAGGCATCCAGTTCAATAATTCTTCAAAAATCTTGAAATCCGTGTAACTAGCTTGCAATTGTATTTCGGAACAAATATATTACTTGAAAAGCTTTCAAACTTTCAGGACAAGCTATTTCAGTAGCTTTAATTAGGATGAAACGTTTCTTTGGTAATTAGTTTCAGTGTTTAGTTATCAACTCTTCCAGAACGTCGCTTGGATGCACCACAGCTTCAGTTTCTTGTGATATTTTGACGGACATCAGTCGTTGTTCTCTTAATTCCAAGTGATACTATATTTCAAATATAGTACAACCAAAACCAAATATAGACAAACTAAATCTTATTCACTATTATAAACTACGAGTGGAAATTTTTAATAATGTATATTGCAAGATATATTTAAAACATTTTAACGCAAAATGTATTTATTATTCTTTTCTAGTTATTTATTAGGGATCTGATGGCTCTGATGTTCAGCGCCGGGTTTGAATCCCGGAGGTGCCATGGATGTTTGTAATGGTTCGAGTCCACTTTAAACCTTAGGTCCGGGTCTAATATGACTGTTGGGAGTAACCCTACACTGTAAAGAATATCTCATGTTTGGGAATCTGCCATTAGACCGATAGCCTTAACCCAATATGGGACTGTTGTGCCATTAAAGATGTTATTTATTTTTTTATAATTAATATAATACTTTTTTAAATTTCAATTCTTTCTGAATGAATCAAATTTGCTTCATAATTTTGTTAAGCATGCCTCGTTTTTACAATGTATGTCAGGGACCATCCATACACGAGTTATAATTTTGTAAAGACCAACATTGAATATCGTGCCCAGGAAAACACCTAAGCAACCAATTTATCAATGCAAGACTCTCATGTATACTGTCATAATCACTACCAAATCTCCTTAAAAAACAAGTAATATAAAAAAAAAAAATTAAAGTCAATTCCTACTTTTTTTTTTCACTCTATTGCAGAAAGTCATTTATAAATAATTTTCATTCATTTTTTTTAAGTTTATCTGGCGCCATCTATTGGTAGATATATGCAACTTAAATCTAAAAACAACTAAAATTAATTAATTAAATTTAATTACTGAATTAATATTTAAAAAACTGTATTAACATCCAGTGTCTTCCACTACAAGCTCAAAAAATGTATTTGAACTTGAGTGGATGAATAAAAAGTATTTTATTACCGATTGAAAATGTGAACAAGATATATATATAGGGAGAGTGTGAGCTAATAGAAGGAATTGAATAAGCAATGTTTGTAATATAAACCACCAACAGAATCGAATCTGAGCCGTCCGGCATGATAGTCGTGCCTTAATTTATTAATATGTAATATTAATTTATTATTTGACTATCAATATATATATTTTAAATAGTTGCTGTTATAGTATTAATTTTTTTTATGATCGTTAAATGCTTACTCTTGAGGTATAATATATGATCATTCGGCTTTTATGCATATTTATCTATTGTTTAACTATCATCTTATTTTTTAAAGCAATTTTTATTTTATACGATATTTCTTTTTTCGTGAATCATGCACGAAGTAGTTGTGAAATAACGGCCTTGTTCTCCTCTTATATTCGAAAAACATACTGAGATTTCGATGATTAACTGGCACTTGAAAAGCAAAAATTCAGATAAAAGGGTTTAAACACTTATTAAATATTAGCTATAAAATATTTAAAGGGAATCCAAGTTCACATTTTAGACCAATTTTTCTTCAAATATGTGAATTATTTTATGAATTTTGAAAGACTAAAAATTAATTAGATTAATTATAAATCACTTTCAAATAACATTAAATTATAAATAAATATATACATCATTTATGAATAAACAAATTTAAAATGCTCCTTTTAGATATGCATTATGCTTATCAGTTTAATTCATATAAATATACTTTCTTTTAAATGAATTCCTGCAGAATATGCATTAGTTAGGTCTTCAACTTATTTTAATAAGAAATTTAAAAAAGCTATTATATTGCTGGAGTTATAGAAACTGTTAAACTTTCTTTTTAATTTGATGGACAAGAAATGAAAGCAATGGTTTGGTTCATGTTATATTTTTGGTGAGTTGTTATCTTTTTTCAGTAAAACGATCTTAAATAGTGACTTCTTCATTTCAGAGCTTGAGTCCTGGATTAGTGGACACGGAATTCTTTAACAACTACTTTAAAGAAGATCCGTCAGTAATATCCTCTGGCTTATTCGGCAACATAAAAGCGCTGGAAACCAAGGATATGGCAGACAGCGTCATTCATATTTTAAAGGCACCCCCGCATGTCGAAATTCACGACATCATCGTCCGACCTTATGATTTGTAAAACATCAGAATTTTGAATTTAATAAAATTATGCACCAGCTACTATTCCTTTTTCCCTGTGCAGTTTTTTTTTTCAAAAAAGAGACATTTGCAATTTATCTTATATTATGTTCCCTAACCCCACATGCTAAATTGGAGGGAGGTACAGAACATAAGTAGAAATAGAATCACATATGAAAGCAAGGCCGGAAGTGCCACACCCTAAAGATAAGATAAAGGCACATTAAGGAAGATAAGGCAGAGAAGGAGATAAAGGCACATTAAGGAAGATAAGGCAGAGAAGGAGATAAAGGCACATTAAGGAAGATAAGGCAGAGAAGGAGATAAAGGCACATTAAGGAAGATAAGGCAAAGAAGGAGATAAAGGCACATTAAAGATATAAAATACTTTATTGCATACACAAAAACCCAGCATAATAACAGGTACAAGCATACATTATAATAGGAAGTGTGCAAAATTTCTCTCTTTGGCATTGATGCCCCTCATAGGAAAAAATGAATACGAGATAAATAATGCTACTGAAAATGCCATTGAAAGTGTCATGAAACAAGGCCATATAGCTTACTAAATATAAAGTCCCAAAAGGCCTCACAGACACATTACATAATGGAATCGCCTGCGACGTGTTCCTTTGGACCTGGTGTAAGTTTTCCTGCACCAGGGAGATTAGTAACAGCAATGCAATGAAATGGAGCCTCATAATGTTGAAACCACTTTACGGCAACATGCGTTTCTCTATACAATCCTTCAATGTAGAATTCGTTCAAATACTAGTTCGTGTATCATCCATACATTCATGTCCCGCTAGAAATGAATATCAGCCCTCTCAAATTTGATAAAACGATGCATGTTGACACATACAGTGAATGACTTTGATTAAAAAACCTGCACCACCAACCTACAATTAAGCTCTCGCGTATAGCGCTACCTATTCATTTCCTATTGTGTTTTACCATGTGATTATGATTCCTATATGTTTCTATATCTTACTTCCAAGTTTGTACGCGGAGTTCTGGAACTCCTCGTATATTTAAATAAAAAGGGGAACTAAGTTAGCTGCATATAAACGTCACTCATTAAAGGAGGGAAAAAGCCACTTCAACTTATTATTTAATCTCAGGTATAATAAATATCTAAATCAAAAATTTTGTACAGTATTCTATTTGCTGTACAGTAAACGATTCTGTTAAATGATAAAAATAAAAATAAAAAATCATAGCTTTGTATTGCGTAAAAAAGAAGATTATACATATGGAAAATAGTCTATCCAAATCTAGTGAATATAGTGGTTGCGGCAATAATTCGACCATTTTGAATCGACACTGTGTTTTCCACCGTGAACAAACACAGCACCCTCCTTGCCTATACTTTGCTGTAGTAGTTCGTAAAAATAGAACCACCCAACAACTGATATAGCTGTATTTTGATGTCTATTGAGAAATGATACTCATCGGAAATAAACTTGCTTTGATACTAACAGCGCCATCTGTATGATTTTGTAAATACTAATTGACCCACACTTGTATCCCTAGACAAATTAATATCTTTTGAAATTACTGCGTTAGTATTAATGATAATTTAATTTGGTAGCTAACAATGATTTATCAACATGAAAGCAATTACTGTAGTTTCTTAAGTTAAGTAGTGAAAAATATTTCGAGACCAATTATTCAAATAGTAAATATATTACATACGGTTTTCTATATTCTAATGTTTAAAGAGCTTGTCTTAAGAAAAACGAACTTGTTAAATTATTTTAATAAGGCAATAAATAAAATCTTTGATTCTGAAGGCCTGTTAGAAAAGTTGATTTTATAAATTTCTAAAAATAAAAATTCAGTTGTAAAAAACAAGAAGACAATTTACCAACAAAAATGTCGTACATATTTATTATCAGTCATTGTTGATTCAATTTATATAAACAATCAGTAATCTAACAGAAAAGATAAAAAAAAAAAAAAAACCATGATCATTAGAAATGGAGTTCTAGACAGCGGCTTGTTAGATATAGCATGACCGGCAAAAATTCGGCATTTAGATTTGTATGCTGCCGTTTGATTTAAAATCTCTCAAAAATCTAAATTATGCATTTTTTTGCTTACGAAGGAGATTTTTTTTTAAATCTTTTGGTGGTATTGTCAGAATAAAACAACCGGATTTTAGCATTGAAATAATTTACACACTTTCGTAAATATTTTTCTACTGATTAATATTCTCGACACCATGACACATCAAATATGATCGAATATTTTTTTTTTTTTTTTGTTCTAATGCAGCTAGCAAACTTCCAACATCCAATTGTCTTGGATGCCTTAAAGCAAGCGCTGCACCGACTTTACTCACTGCACCGACTGCCAGGAGGTGCGTGTAGCTTGAAGATAAGCTACGCACGCGGAGTAACACTAACCCCGCAAAGCTCTACTATCATGTTAGACAGGTACCTACGGTTTAAAGTGGATTCCAACCACTATAAACATCCATGGCACCACCGGGACTTGAACTCAAAACCTATGGTACAGAGCGCCAGACATTCGGCTATTCATGCCCCATATAATCAAATATTTAAACTATCATCCACATCATCGGTTGATCAAATATTTAAACTTTTATTGTTAAATTTGTTACGAATACGTAACCAGAACATACTTTTGATAATTATAAAAGTTACTCATCAAATATTTTCATATATAGATGCATTCATCTATATGCCTTCATATATATTCCTATATACACTCATATTTTCGGAATACTGTATATTCAAAATGTGTTACTTTCTTATTATTACGGCTCGTGATAAATCGGCAAAGTATGTTTGATAAATGGCAACGGTCCTAATCACTATTAATAACAGAACCTGAAAAGAGCTATCGGCGATTATTTTGATACATTTAAATAACGAAGACCTTAATGAAGTAACACATAATAATAAAATATTTAAATAATAATAATTATGATATTTTATAAGTGTTTCAAATTTCAAATATTTTTATTGTTTTCTAATAGAACAATTAATTAGTGTTAGTTAGAATAATCAATAATGGTTTTAAAAGAAAAATTTTAAGAACAATCATTTCATAAAATTCAATAAAACATTTTTTTCTCACAAAATTCTAACAATTTTTTAAATAAATAGCTAATAAAATTATTTTCATTCTTAAAACATTTTATTAACTTCAATTTTTATTTTCCAGTATAAACAGCTTTACCTTCTGTTAAGAGAGAAATATTTGAAGAAAAAAAATAATAATTTATTATCAATTGTAAATTGAATTAGATGTTTGTAATATTTTTTTACTCTAAACTACTAAAATATTTTTTTACTATAAATACTAAAATTGGTAAAAACTATTCATTTGCTATCAAAACTTACAAAATGTCGAAAAATGATTACAATTTAACTTCTTCTGAAAAGCATTTTTATTTAAGTGAAGAAAAAAAATTATTTTAATTTTTATTTGTATGCAATGTATACTTTCCTTTATTTTAAATCGACAATTTCGAGTAACGAAACAGAACAAAATTTGTAATGAAAATTCATTATGTGCAATTGATAATTTTATTATTTTTTTAAAAATTATGTTATTTCAAAATAGTCGAAACAGTAGACAAATAATTAATTGCTTTGATATTTTATAAATTGTTGAAAACTTCTCTCTGTTTTGTTAAAATCAAATAAATTACGTTATTTGCCGAAAGTAGGACACGTCGTACTTATCAGCTAGTTTAAAAAAATATCATGAATGAGTATCATTAAATATCACAAATGAACAAAATATCACAAGTATTCTGTTTTAATCTTTGAAAGGCATTGTTGTATGATGAGTTTTTTTTTTTTATTTTCGTTGTTCAAAGATTTTATCTTATGATAAGTTCTTTGTTCTTATGATACCTATCTTATGATAGGTTCTTCACTCACACTGTTGACAGATTTTGTAGTAAAGAGTTAAGTATTAGAATTTTTTAATTACTAATAATTTTTTAATTGATTGAATAATTTTAATTAAAAATGTTTAAATATCTTCTGACCTAAAAAGTTAAAAGTAACAAAAAAAAAAAAAAAAAAAAAAAAAACCTCTAATAACCTACAGTCAAGAAAACTATATAACATGTAGTACTTCAATTGCTAAGTTTATTAGTTTGGTTTGGTTTGTCGTTCTATACTGATTTTTGCACACTTTTCAGTTTATTTGTATAAGGCTCAAAAAGGCAACTGCTTTCGATAAAGAATTTTGCAGTCTATTAAACTTTTCGGATGTTTACTCTTAATATCATCAAATATTAGCTATAAAAACTAGATTTCCCTAAAATATATGATGAAATTTCCAAAAATTAAGGAAAACTTAAGGATCCAAAAATTAAGAATTGTTTTTTTTGTGACCGAATCGTGATATAAGTGATTTATGTGACTGATTAGTGATTCGTGTGGATATTTCGGCCATGAATTTGGATGTGATTTATTGGAATTGCTGTTAGTAGTCTGTATGAGGACATGTGGAAAGTGCAGCGCTGAGATTCGAGGTAGAACCATATTTTTCTTTGTTCCAATTTATTGAGTTGTTTAATATTTAAAATAGAAATTGATTGAATTAAAAAAAAAAAATCATAACGATTTTTATGGAAGAAACATTTTTCAACGCATTTCAATGATTTTCAACGCATTTTTATGGAAGAAATGTTTAAGAATTTCTTTCAGTAAACACATAACTAAAATAAGAAATGCGTTGGGAATCGAAATTTCGAAAAGAAATACGAAAGAAATAAAAATTAATGAGATTTTGAGCTTAAAATATCAGCTCATGGAGAAATTACATGATTTAATTAAAGCAGATGATGAAGTACAATTAAAAATTGAAATAAAAGATATGAAGACTGAAACAGTGTCAAACGAAGAATACAAAGATAGTTGTTATCGTTTCAATAAAATAATAAAAGGACAAAAATGGAGTCCCATTTGAAAGGATTATACATAAACACTCGCATCTGCCAATGAAATTTATCATTGGGAATGCCGATACCGCAATTCTCATCTACCATATGTTGCATAAGAAAAGGGGCATTCAAGTTATTTAATTTTTTTTTTTTTTTTCGTATCAACAATATCTTTCACCGTTCTTGATATAGTATCAATTTATTATGAGGCTTTTCACAAAAACAGTTTTTAGTTCAGTGTTGTTTAACACTACACTCTATAAAAAAACTTTATTCTTTTAAACAACTCATATTCTGTCATGAACAGACAGTTTTTAAAATAGAATAAATGTTTAAAGAAAGGCTTCCGTTAGTCTTACATAAAACGAATATTTTTTAACCTCTAGAAATACATTCGAAACTCTTTTGAAAAACATAATTATTGGGATTTTTTTCCCTCAAACCGTTACTTTCAATTTCAGTATATCGTCGGTCAACTCATATTCAGATTTGACCTTACCCCTTGAGGAAAATAAATATTTGACCTTAAAATAAATTAATTAATCTTAAAATCAATTCCAACTGCTGAGGTTTAAAATGCGATTTTCCTAGCGGAGCCAAACATGAGCCATCAGTTAGTGACCCAATAAACTAAAAAATTTTATCCGAAACGATTAGCTCACGTAATAAATTAATATCATTTACCTTACGCAGACAACAATATAGCAAACGATACATCTAGCATTAAGGCGAATTGTAAATAACTTTCAAAAGACAATTTTTGTACCTTACGAAACACATCGAAACAATCCTGTAGTGTTGGTTGAAACTCATTTAGTACAAACGTTTTTAATTTTTTATAATTGCATAGGTCTTCTTCAGACACATAAGCCATAAAATTATTTGCTTTCCTTCCGAGGATGTTTAAGAGAATTTCATATTTTAATTAATTGGGTAATTTTTTGTCCAGAACACTTTGTCTAAAGACTGAGAAAAAAAAAATGTTAAATTACTCAGCTCTTGACGTGACCGAAATAAATAATACTTTTACTAAAAGGTTTTCTAGATTAAATATACAATTTATATCTGAGTTCTTTTTTTGTGTGTGTTCTATTTACTTGTATTAATGGATTCAAAGTCATATTCCATTAATTATTGTACAGTTATGCATGACTTACTGTTTAATATTGAAAAATATCATAATATGAACTGTTTCCTTTTTTAAATTTGAGCCGTCCAATGTGGATCCGGGTTAGAATAGTTCCACTGTGGCCCATGCATGTCTTAAAAGGTGACTAAAAGGGGTACCCAGTGTCCGGTGTATAACCGGGTAAGATGAAGTCAGACTTCTGTCTTTGGGTGCTCCATTTTTGGTGCTCAATTTCAGGACAAAAAGAAGCTAAATTTCTTACCCTTTAACATGACTTGTCGTTTTAAGACACGGGTTCATTCCACTAGATGGCCTAGATGGCCTAGATGTTGCTGTCAACCAAGTGGGATAAGAAACAACAACAAATTTGAGCCATCTTCTAGTTTATTAATAACTCGAAATAATGAATAAAAGGGAAAACTTTTATGGCATTTTTAATTTTAAATATTTATGTAATAATAATTCCAAATATGGGAAAAGATTAGTTTTTACTTAAATAAGAGGCACTGTTGCCTTTGTATTTTTCTTTTGTCAACAATTGTATATCGATTTGTAACAGTATATTTTAATACAATGCGAAGTTTTAATTAATACTATGAATATTTAAATTTTTCTTCGTGATAATTTAACGATTCGAACCACTTAAACTCTTTTTAAATATGTAATTATTGTAGCTCTTTTATTATTTAACATTAAATCAGAATTCTAATATCCATTGAACTTATTATTTAAAAAAATAAAAAATAAGTAAATTTCATGCAGCATTAATTTGTTCTCTCAAAAGTAAAACATGAAAGATATTCAATAAAACATTTTTGTTTTTGGATTGCATAAGCACATTTTCAAATAACTTAAATTCATTATATCTCTATTATAAAAAAAAAACTACTGATGAAACAATTATAACATCACTTTTTTATATCAATTACGAACTCTCTCTCAACTGTATGAAAATCGTAGCCAACTGCCCACTTTTTTATCAATGAAAACGTTTTCTATTTGTTTTGAAAATTGGCGATTTGGCTTGTATTTCAGAATGTAAATTATTAAACATGAGTTCACATTTAACTGCTCTATAACAAAAGCTTTCAAATCAAGAAATTTGTGATTATCCAAGACTGAATTTAAAAAATAATAACTGTTTTCAATAACCGCTTTAAAGTTCTATGTAAGGAACGTTAATTTCCGACACAGTATCTGATTTCATTAACTTTCATTTAAGTTTTTATATTAATACTATTCTCTGAAGCATTTGATGAAACAAAACACTAAGGGATTAGCAAACGAATTGGTAGGCGGTTGAGGTAGTCCAGTAGATTTAACAGTGAAGATTTGTCGCTCTACTGTCATTTTGTGCACACTTTAGGTTAATTAGACCTGGACCTGCGGTTTAACTTGGATTTCGAACCACCAACAAACGTCCATGCCACCGGCAGAATTCGAACCTGAAACTTGTGACCAGAGATCAGAGAGCTAGCCAATTGGGCATCAGGCAGCTTAATAGTGTGAAGATTATTTTAAAATGCAGAAAATAGAGTGTAATGTACGGTGAAACTCTAATAACAGAACATTGAAAACCATGAATAGACAAAAAAAATTTAGACTTCTTGTTATTTTTCTTAAATACGAGTATTACAGAAATACATCTATAGACGATGAAATATACTATATTATTTCCATGACTGCTAAATTCTTATATGTTCTTTTGAAAAATTATCCCATTGCATAAAAGTACCTGCAGCATTACATTTTTTTTTTTTTTTTTTTTTTTTTTCATATTTTTTTCGATCGATTTTCATTACGGTATGGAACGTTGGAACGGAAGGGTGGCACTTGTGACAGAGGACATCCGCAGGCATAGGTGCACAGTTATGCAGAAGTTTGGTGCAGCATGGCATGGTGGTTGTGGGATGTGCCAGAAACGTGGATAAGATCAGAAATATTGCGGAAGAGGATGCCACAAAAACTGATCCTGGAAAACTGGTGGCTATCAAGTAAGTTGAGATTGAATTATCCGAAAATATTAAAGAATTCTTTTAATGAATGTTTTTGAAACATTTTAGAGGAAAAAAGTTTTGCTACAGAATTGATTTGTAAATGAATAAATTATGTAATTATTATAATTTATACACCTTTTATTAATATTCTGGAATTGTTGTAAAAACAATTCCATTCGAAAGTATATCCAGATTTTTTTTTTTTTTTTTTTTTTTGAAGTTTACAGAAACCCTTGGTAACCATAAAGTATGACACGGAGCTTTTAGGAAAAAAGTGTTATTTAGTATTATTGATACAGAATTAATTTATAAATGATTCAATTCCTTCTTTTGAAGTTTCATATTTATCCCTTTTGGCCTTTTTAGTCTTGTTAAAATAAAATTATGGTATTTTAGCATTAACTTCAATGTCCGTTTGGTGACATCTTTCGCGAGCCAGCCAGCTTTTTCATTGTCGAATATTCCAGTAGGACCATGAACAAATACAAAAAATGCGGTTAGATTTTATTTTACTAGGAGTTTTTTTTTTTTTTTTTAATATTAACTATAATATTGTTGTACTATGCAACATTTTTCAATGATTCTAAAGAAAGCGAATCCGAGCAAATTACACATTTTGAATAGGAACCATTTTTGCTCATTTATCCAGTCTAATGCAAGTTTAATGCATAACAGTTTGGCAATAATCACTGTACATTTGTTAAGAGTTGTGTATTGATGGTATTGTAATTCACGATCATTTTTGTAAATGACAAACTAACTTTATTATTTATTTTACTACCATCAGTATAACAAATTATTGGAAAGAATTCTGTAAAATTGTTGTTATAGGTAATAATACTGATTAGATTTCTCTTGTATGGATGAGGAAAAGCTGAAATTGGCAAGGAAATGTCGTATATTTACAGTTGATTGAATAATATATTTACGTAAGTCTAACAGGATACTGATATCAATATGTAGAAAACCGGCAAGAATAAAGGCATACTCATAACTACTGAAACATTCCCAAATAATTTTCAGCATAATTCGTTTTTGTACTCATCTAGGTAATTTAAGATTGATTTTTTTAGATAGTGCAGAACCCCAAACATTTGTAGCATAAGAAATGAAAGTCACAATAGATTGTTTTTAAATAATATTATAATATAAAATTCGCTTTAAATCCAAAGGAGTTATGAGCAATACGGTTTAATTCAAACTCTAATTTATCACATTTGTTAGAAATATAGAAAATATGATTTTTCCAGCAGAATTTGCTATCTAGGAGATACTTTACTTCATTCGCGACGGAAAGGGGTAATCTGTTGAGAAATAACTGAAAATTTGTTGAAAATTTTACTTTTTAATAAGCATTAATTTTGAACTCTGACTTTTCTGTCCACATCTCATGAGCATCGCGAGCACCGCAAATTAAAAAACTGAAACAATAATTTTTGATCATAAAGATATTTTTGATACTAATAATAATATATTTTGTAAAGTTTCTTGTTCTGTTATGAGTAAAGCTGTAAATTAATTAATTAGCAGTGGCATCTATGCAATAATTTGAATTTGGTTAATCAAGTTTGTAAAAAAAAAAAAAACAGAAACATCTTCAATAAAAATTAATAAGTAATCATAATGAAAACAGAAATATATTCTCTTCAGATGTGATCTTAGTGAGAAATTGGAGATACTCTCAAGTCAGCTCAGCCGTTTAGGATCAGTTCAGTGACAAACACACGTACATAAGAATTATATATAGAAAGATATATATGCAAACAGTCATATCTTTTAAATGATAAGAGCAATCTTATTTTCAAAATATTCCCTGTAATTTATACCTATAATTTAAAGTTTAATTTTAACTATAATATTAAGCTGATTTCTTTCAGGTAGATTATATTAAAGTAAATTAACATGGAATACAAAAATTGTAGAATAATAGATATATTGAACTGAATATATCTGATGCCTAAATAAAATTATTCCCAGTGAAAAATAGGTTTGTACTCCAGAAAGGAAATTTGAAAATATTGATACAAAAATCATTGTTTATTTATCTTGAATTTTCATGTAAATTCAAGATTTCAGGATTCAGGTAGATTTTCTTGCTTTGCGTATCTGTACTCTCGAGAAGCCGTCAATTTAATGATGGAGAAAATAATTGATGACGGACAAATCATTAACATGAGCAGGTACATTTTTATAATTTTCTATTTTTTATTTATTTTGCTCTATATCGTTAGTAAAAATGCGTAATAAAAATGTTAAAGCATGCTGAAAATGCCTATTTAGACACATTACTAAAGACCCATAACTTGACGCAATTGTTTTAATTAAAACAAATGAATAATTTACATTAAGACTTCCCATTAATTAAAAAAATGTTTTACAAAAATTGAATTAAAAAATGATTTCAACGTACTTGAAAATTTTATCAAAAGGTATATTATTAATGAAAGTTATTTCTGTATGATATTAACATATATACAATATTTCATGATATTAATATATATAATAAATAATATATTATTGATATTAATATGTATATATAAATATGTAATGTATTAAAATATATATTAATATATATATAAATATTTTCATAATTTTTTAATCTTGTTTTTGCTCTATATTATTAACAAAAAATATACTGGAAATGCTTTATCGTTTCATTTTATTACTACTAAAAATCCATAAAAATATTGATTTGCATGCAGTTGTTTAAATAAAAATAAATGAATATTTCCATATTAAAATCATACCCTAATTTAAGATGTTTAACAAAACATTTTTAAAAATGATTTGAAAGTCTATGAAAATTTTTACCAAAAAGGTATATTTTTGTGAAAAATTATAGGGGAATCGTTTGTTATACTTTCATTTTACATTTGTAAAAAATGATAAGATAAGTAAGATGGTGATCTTTCTAATTGATTCACATAAATAAGAAAATTGGGCTTCTTTGTAGAATATCGGACGATTTCATACAAAGAAGTAAGAGTAAAAAATTCATAGGCGGAGGTGCACGGTTCAAGTCTCTTAAGTCTTCACAATATAAATGATGAGTCTTCGATAGGTTTGAGTACCAGTACCATTTCATTCTCGTCATTCTAGAGCAAATCGCATCAGTTGTAAGTACAGTTAAAATAAAAAAAAATGTAAGCATTTAAATATCGGAACGGTGTTTTTTGTTTTTTTTTAAGATTAGAAGATTTATTGTTCCTCCAGTCAAGTGATTTATGTGTTAAAACAAATATACTGAAATCTATATGAAATTTTAAATCATTTTTAGACATTATTTTGTACTTTTGATGAAGAATCTATCGAAAAAATTCATTAAAATGGAAAAACCTACTCGAGTTTTTAAATTTGCACCGTGCTGTTTCATCGTGTTCATTTCAGTGAAAGAAACTTTTACCTAATTATATCATTCCAATAAAATCCCCATTAAACATTATTTTGAATGTTATCTAAAATATTTTTTTCTTAAAAAGCCGGAAAAAAAATTTCTATATTGATGATTACATAATGTGTTGCTGTGACTAATCCACAGTGTAAATGCAATGGGGGAACGGACATCCCATGAGTAATCTACTCATGGATGGAGGGAACGGGACAATAGAAGTTGTAATGGAACATCCGTAGGTGGAAGTCTAACTTGGCTCCGTGACGCTCTTACAGTCATATGATACCGGAACTAGGCTTAAAGTGAATTCCGAAACACTACAAACATCCATGGCACCGCGGGAGACTTCAACCCTAAACCCTGGGCACCAAGCACCAGAGTACTAAATACTCCGTCATTCAGGCCTAACATGCTTTCAAATAAATTAACAATTTGTTTTAAATATTCCATTTGCTTTAGATTCCATAGTGACAATAAGTTTAGAAAAACATCAAGTCTCTCTTGATATAAAATTATTCAAACTGATAAAAAAAAAAAAAAAAACACGATAAAAAAGTAATGATAAACAATAATGAATAAATTACGAGCATTAAAAAAAATGAGTTAAGTATTAAAACGTTAATTTGTTTTGCAAAATACGTTTAATAATGTTTTAAAGATAATAATTTTATTTAAGTAATAGATTTTTAGAGTTATAGATTTTATTTAAGAATAAATTTTAATTTAAGCTTTAAAGATCTATCTACAACTTAATTATTGTGTTTCAGTATTGGTTGGCATCGTATGGAAGGCAAAACGCCAGGACTCCACTTTTACAGCAGTACCAAATTCATGGTGCGAGGTCTTACTGTGAAGAAAGCTTAAAACCCTCAAAAGCAACATCAGGATAAGGGTGAGTTTATTTTTTTTACTTCAAAAATACTGTTTTTTACTCCTACAGTTATTAATAGCAGTTCATTTTATTAAATTTACCTGCAATCATGATGTTGAATTAATACCAAATTATTGCGAATTAAATTGTTTAATTAAAGTTATATCATTATTCGGTTAAGAATGAGATTCTTTGATACATTTCTTAAATTGCATTAAAGAATAGTAAACTTTTGAAATGTAGACTTATAAATAGCAAGTTATAAATTGATATAATAGTTTTTATACACATGGAGACTATTTACGTCCATTTCTTCTTCTTAATTGGCGCAATAGCCTTCCTTTTTTACTGGGTAGGGATGCCAGCCCTTCACCCAACTCTCTACAATTATATTAGATCGAGATATACGGCTTAAAGTGGATTTTGAATCACTGCAAATTGAATTGTCACCTTCGGGACTCGTACAGGAAACCTGTGGCACCAAGCGCCAGAGCGCTAGTCACTCAGCCATCAGGCCCCATATATTTGAGCCATAAAATCAAGCGCACATGAGATGCCAAAGTGAAAAATTTATAATGAATTTCAATTAAATGAGATTGTTTAAAAAAAACAAAGTTCTGGCCAGATAGTTTTAAGTAATACATTTTAGATAGTTGTTGATTAATCTAAAAAATTTTACTAATTTCAATTTCATCTCACCCATCTCTAGACCTATTTCTCTGGGAAAAACAATAATAATTGAACAACAATAACAATTATTTGAATTTTTCATAGAAAAATAAGGAAAGGAACAGAAGTCAGAGGCTTGCCAGAAGTCTCATATGTCATGACACCCACCTTCTGCTCATGTGCTTCCAAACTTCTTTCTACTATTTCTGTATTTCTCTTATCTTATATATCTTATTAGATAAAAGGATAAAAGTATTTATATTATACTATTTCTGTTATTCTCTATATTCTTTAACTTCTCTCTCTCTCAAAAAAAAAGTTACGGAATTTTCAATTCGATGTTAATACATGTGTCAGAGATTGTTTGAATTTTCCAATTAGAAAATAAGGGAATGAATTGAAGTCAAAAGGTTCCTCAGAAATCTCCACGATGCCTTCGACTGTCTACTTTCTTCTAATATTCCTATACTTACTATCTAATACTATATTATTCTATTTCTTTGTATATTCCAGTATCCTCTGTATTTTCTGTATTATATTCCTCCTCTGTATATTCTCTGTATTTCCAAACTTTTACTTTATTAAAAGATGATTCGAAAGTTATTTGAATTTCTTAAAGAAAAAATAAGGAAATGTACAAAAGGTCGTGAGTAATTTTCATCCGTCATTCCATACGTTGTCTATTTTTAAAATTTCATAGATTATCAATTTCTTTTTCAGAGTGGGAGTCCAGGAATAGTTGAAACAGAATTCTTAAGCCGATTCCTGAAGAACGATCCCTCACGAAAGGCATCCAACTTGTTCAGTAAATTCCACGCTCTTCAAGGCAGAGATATCGTTGACAGTGTCCTGCATATCCTGAGTGCACCTTTACATGTCGAAGTGCATGACATCATAGTGAGACCTTATGATCAAAAGTGTAATACATTTTAGTTAGACAAAAGGCTGTCAGATAAAATCTAAATGAAACTCTTTTTACAAGAAATACTGTGAAAACACTTTATTGTTTTTAAATACATATACAAACATATTTGTAATAACAAACGGAAAACGCACACACCATCGATTCATTTATTTTTCAATTCCTTCTATTAGCACGCATTCTCCCTATATATATCTTCTTCAAATTTTCAATCGTTCATAAAATACTTTTTATTCATCCACTCAAGTTCAAACACATTTTTTAAACTTTTAGTGGATGACACTTGATGTTAATACAGTTTTTCAAATATTCATCCAGTAATTAAATTTAATTAATTGATTTTAGTTTTTTTTTTAGATTTAAGTTACATATATCTACCAATAGATGGCGCCAGATAAACTTAAAAAAAATGAATGAAAATGATTTATAAAGGACTTTCTGCAATATAGTGAAAAAAAAGTAGGAATTGACTTAAAAATTTTTTTTTTATATTACTTGTTATATGAGAAGTAGTGGGGATATTCAGCGGACAGGTTGGGGTATGTGAAAATAATATTACTAATGACAGAAAAGAAGAAAAAAAATTAAGTAATAGGTGTACACGTTTTAATTAAAAAGGCACTAGTTGGCACTAGCGAGCAATCATATTTTGCAATTAGGCTTGTGCCCTCTTCTCTCTTTGCTATTCTGTAAATGTCCTCAATTTGTAATCTTTTTTATTAATTTACTAGTTAACTTTCTAGAAATATCTCGAGCCTCTCTCCCTTTTGTTTTGATGTTAGGTTGCCATTCTAAAAATTAAGTAAAATTTAAAATAAAAAACTATAAATTAAATATAAAAACTATTTAGTATTTAAAAAAATATAAAACTATAAAATACTAAACTATATTACAGTTTTATAAACTATATAAACTGTAACTATCCTCAATTTGTAATTGTTTTATTAATCTACATATTACTACTTAAAATATATTACTACCTAATAAGCTTTTAGGGCCTGATGGACGAGCAGTGTCTGGCGCTCGGTGCCTCATGTTTCGGTTTCGAGTAATGGCGGTGCCATGAATGTTTGTAGTGGTTCGGAATCCACTTTAAACCGAGGGTCCCGGTCATATATAAAATATCGGTAATTCATATTAGGTATATATATATATAAAAATATCGGTAATTCATATTAAGTATGTATATAGACTTTTTAGCTTCAATAAGTATTCCGATTCGAGGTTCAGTGGCTACACGCACAGCAAGCTTATAAACCTCAAATTTGAATAAACTGACAATGTGTGTCGCAGTCATTATTTTAAAAATGAGGAGTTTCAATAACGATTATGACAATGTGTATATTCGTCTAGTATCGACAGTCGGCTGTCTGATAAGAGTTTCAGATTTTTTCCATATGGCACGTGTGGGACAGTTAACTCTAAAAATTCCTCCAGATGACGATGCCCTCTCATTACAGCCCGCAAATGAACTGTTTTGGGCACACATACATAAGCAAGGTCAAAAATGTACAAAAATAAATGTAAATAAGAAAAGATATAATTAATTCTTGTGATAATTTTTTATGTATACAAAATTGCAAAACTATTTCTATTCATGGATTCACAAAACTCATTTATGAGAAAGCCAAAAAATAAAATGTTTACATTAGTCTGATAAATTTCTTCGAAGAATGAGAAACGTAAAGCTATCTGAAAAACGAAATCCGATAGATGGCGCTGTTGTTTTTTAAGTGAAATTGAATTTTCACATTTCGACTGTTGTCCACAAGCATTTTATTCCGAGATATTGAAAATAAAACAAACAAATAGTGAATGGCCTACTACAAAATTCGATTCCCATGCATAATCAAATAATTTAACAAACTGAAGAAAGAAAAAAAAAAAGTACCAAATACAAAACAGCAATTAAATTGGAAAAAAAAATGGATTATCACGCACAGTTCAATTCATGGCATTCTAATTTAATAAATGAATTGATATAGAATTTCAATGGTAGTTTTTAAATTAATATATATATACTCAAGTTTATAGATTGCTAGAAATGCCGGGTCCGCTAGCAAATGTAGTAAAACCATCTTTGAAAAATATCAATTTAATCACAAAAACTAAAAATTGAATAAAGTGTCTGTAAGTAACATAGTAAAAAAAAAAAAAAAAAAAAAAACCTAACCTCTAACTTTAATCTTTGATTCAGTTGAGTTGACTTTGCTGTAGACCTTTCCTTGCCCATTGTTTTAAAAATGAACTTTCGTCTTTTAAATGTTTTATCGATATTATACAGAGTAGAATGAGAAAAAATCACTTAATTTAGTGATATGCCGAATTTATTTACTACTACTATGATGAAAAATTATCAATTTTAGAATGTTTTTGTTGTTTCTCTACAACTACAAGCCGTTTTTAAATAATAACAGAATAGAACTAAGCAAGTAGGCAAAGATTGAAACCAAACGATTTTTTAATGATGCCAAAATACATAAAAGAAAACTATTGCTCATAATTTTATTTATAAATCGTTCATAAAAATGTTTCTGTGTGCGATCACTTTTATGATGTGTTTGTTCTTTTCTGCTTTCTTGCATCTTCTTTTTATATAAAAGGAGCCATTATTTTAAAAAATGCTCGATTTTATTCGGAATTGGAGAGATTATGATATGAAAATATATTTGACTTTATATTATAGTTCAATTGCAGCATACAGTGCTTTTTCTATAAAAATTTTAAAGCGTTCGAACACTTTTGGATGCCATTGTACATATAAATGATTTAATGTTTTCCTGTCATTTGATATGGACTATATTTGTGTGTTTTTAACAGTTTAATTACTCTTCTTTGAAGAATTTTACAATAGAATGAATTTGTACAGAGATTTATTAACGTAATGCAACATAACTATTTAATAAAATCATATATTTGAAGTTGTTTTCTTTGCTTAAAAACAAATTATTAAAAATTAGTTTTCGTAATTTAGTTGTGGCATTTTCATTACAAATATGTTCTAAAAAATAACATCCCAAGTTATTCTTTAAAAAAAACATATTCCATGACAATAGTTTTAATTTTCACCTTTCTCAACGTAACTTAAAAATGTTGAATAAAGACAGGTAATTAATTAGGAATAATATTAATAATTATATAAATAATATTAAAATAAAATCAATAATAATTTAATTAATTTAAAGTATAATTATTTTGGTTGCAAATTAGATAGTAATTACTATGTACAAAAAGTTTAATTTTATACTTTAACAGATTTGGTGTCAACAAAAAATATTAGAAAATTTAAAATGAATATTTAAAATTTTCAAAAATATTACTTCTTATACCTGAATGTCAAATGAAATTATATGTAAATAATGAGAAATGTAATCAAAATTTTAATAAGGTGTACAGAAATAATTCTCTAAAATATGAAAAAAATAGATAATTTTAATGAATAATTGCCACTCGTTATGTGTTGCAAGATTTTTATTAATGGATTTGATTTTTAGTAAAATGCTTCTTTTTGTACATACATTTAAGCCATTTAGTATACCATCACTATTACAAAATTCTTTAGCTGCCGATTCATCTGCAGATGTAGTTTCTTTTTCAATTTTTATATTGTGTTAAACATGTCTTTTGAAATAACCCGTCATCCAACCTGTACTTGCAAAAAATTCGCACTTTTATTTAATTCGGATGTAGTGCTGGGTTCCATTTCTTTAATCTGTTTATACATTCTTAACGCTGTTTGCTTGATGGCATTTACGTCTCCTGTACTCTTTTTTTTTGCAATTTATCTTCTATCCACATTACCAAAACTTTTCCCATTTTCACTTTGACAATATCTCTTGTGTATGATGATGATGATTTAAAAACTTTACAAATTAACTTTAACTTATATTAGAACATACAGACTTTCTAATAGCAGTTTTATTTATCTTGATAGTTCTTACTGTAGCTTCATGTTCTTCAAAATGTTTTCCTACAAACGCTGCACCTTGTCGACGATCAAAAATTTGAATTTTAATATCCCGAAAAATAGTTCAGTTATAATTAATAAACCTTTATAAACATCAAAACGGTAATTTCCCTTTGAACACACTGAACTCAAAGCCGAGACAAAAGTCAAAAAGTCAAATTCCATATTGAGGTTATAAAAATTCGGGGAATTCCCACAAATGAAAATCGCATAACATTTCCACGTTTACAATGTTGCTGTTATAAAAATAAAATTAAAACAAATTTTTCTTCTTCAATTTAGGTCGATCGTTTAAATCAAAAATAAGTCGTGTAAAAGATAATTAATTATTTTTTTTTTATAATTCGTGCTAAATAAAAACATATAAAAAAGTTCTTGTAAAAACAGAATTGGATGTATTTGGCATTGGGAAAACAGTTTCCTATATTTAGCTTAGTAAGAAAATCATGCTTTCAACTTCAATGGGTTTGTTTACAGTGAGTAATATTTTTCAGATGTTACATTTTAACATTTTTATCACTACATATACACGATATAAATTGAAGTTACATAATATTAATGCACCTAATACTTATTGCACTGCCTCAATATCTTGATTCACCAAAAATATCAGGTATAAATTAACATTCATCAGCTTCTTCTACAACAATGAAGATTAAAATCACATGAAATAAAATATGAATTGGATCTTTGTTGTATTTTTAGATAAAATTCCTAATTCCATAACAGACTGTGTACAATATTTTTCTGATTCAAAAAACTGTTTTATGGAAATATGATATTGGCTACCTGGCATTATTCGATTTAAACCTAACCTACTTTCGAAATTGTTGATCTGATATTTTTCTGGCAAAATATAATTCAAATTTAACATCTTTTTTACAGTATGAACATATTTCTAAAATTGCAGAATGTGTTTCTAGCCGTATCATTTTTATAGCATTCTTTAAAGTATATATTTTTCATCTGTTTTAAAATTAGTGAAGTGGAATTCAAATTTATCATTTAATCTATTATCTGTATTAGGGAATTTACCATTTATAATTTTCCACCAATTTATAAAAATTGAATGGATATGTAAGTGTCATCATAATGTGACAATTTATACTGTCAACCTATTTCGTTTAAGGTCTCTTTATTAAAATCATTAAATATTTGTAAAGCCAATCTAAGGTTTTTAAAGAAAGCTTGCAACTACATTTCGTGAAATTATTTGTCTCATAGTAGTCCAGCTTTTTTTTTTAAAATTTTTTAAAAAAGCTAAGGTTACTTTACAATAATTGCTAAATTTAAGAAAATGCATACATTTTTCGTAGTTTTTTTTTTTTTCAAAACACTTTTAAGTAGGTAAGCAGTATCCATTAAAAAGTAAAACAATGATCGGGGAGGATTTTCAGATGATGATAAATGTGTTTAATATAATTATCCATGTTTGTGGATAGATATATTGAAATTGAGGAACTTTTAAAATTCAGACATAGCCCTTCGATTTATGAAATTATGATGAATAATTACAACAAACAATAGAAAGCTAACTATTTTTAATTTGCAAAACAATTTTTTTTATGAAATAATGTTAATCAACAATTTTTTTCATTATATGCACATATGTATTACTTTATAATATGTGAGAATACCCATTAAGCAAACAGCTTTATATTTCATAAATGGTTTAATATGAATTTTACCATTTAATAAGAAGATATTTTTATCTTGATAACTTGGCTAAATTTTTGTCCTGTATAATTTAAGTATTTTCATTTTGTTCTTACCTGTGAGGTAATATTTAACTGAGTGCAAATATTCTGAACTATAGTTGGATGAAGCAAAATAAGCTTTTATGTTTTTCGTATAAATTTATAATCATCAGGGGATAATTCATGCAATATCGTTCCATTAAAAAAAAACTCCTTACTGACGATATGGCTTCAAATGAACTGTTGACGAAAAAAATCCTTCAAGAGTCTCGTGTTTATTATCGATTGATGAAATTGGCAGTTATTGATGAAAATGTCCAGAAACTTTCTCATAGAGATAGCATTTTGTAATTTTTTTCCTATAAAGTTCAAATTTCCCACTAAGTGCTGTCAACAGTTGCATATTTTCAGTCGAGATATTGCAATTAGCATCCTAAGAACCCACTACATCAGGCGTATTACTTTCACTTCATTGGAGATTCAGCGGAATTCCATTAAATTCACTTTCGCTTTCCAGCTTATTACTTCCGTTTCATCAAGTATCCCAGGAATTCGCATTACGGTCAACTGTTTTTCAAGTGTTTCTAATAATAATTTTAAACTTTATATTTCGTTTCTTCATTAATCTCAAAAGCATTGCACTTGTTTATCCCGATTTAGATTTTTTCCTTTTAAGTGTTTCTTGCCGTTCACCGATATACAAATACAGGTTGGTTATTTTTTGCCTCATTCATTAATATAAAAATATTCTATAACAACAAATATTTTTTTAAATATGTCATTTATCAAATTATAAAAATACAACCACTTAAAAGTTATCATCCGATTGCAAAAATTAAGTTTCATAAAATCTAGTACCTTCATTACGTAATTATTAAGAATTAATTATTTTAATTTAAATATTTTAATTATTTTTAATAATTATTTTGTTAATTTTTAATTAAATTAATTAATGATAAAAATTAATATTAAAAATATTTTTTATTATTTAATTATTTTAATTTAATTGTTAGTTTAAACATTTTTAATAATTATTTTTAATATTAATTAATTTTAGTTAAACTATTTAATAATAAAATTTAATATTAAAAAATATTTTATTAATTCATTATTTATATTTGTTAATTTAAATAATATTATTTTAAATTCAATTAATATTATTAATATTTGATTTATTTAATATTATATTAATTAATTTAAAAATTATATTAATTTAATTTAATTAATATATTTTTTTTTTTTTGTAATAATTTACTTTTATTTTTTTTGTAAATAGCAACTTCTAATAATTAAAGAAACTTAATACAACTTCAAAAAATAGAGATAAAAGTTGTTAAAATATATGAATAATTGGTATCTTAATTTTAATGTCTTATTTTTTAAGAATAATGTGTATTAATTTTATTCATCATTATTTAAAATAAAACTGACGATAGATAATAATCAAATCATAACAAATAATCAATAAGCATTTAAAACATCCCGATTGTTTATAATTAATCATTAAAGTTATAGAATTATTATAATGTTAAATTAAAAGCAAGAAATTTAATATGAAAGTTTCAATAAAACATTACAATTTTTATTTAAAATTAAAGTAGAAAAAAAACTTAATACAAAGCTTTGTTTTTAAAATTATATTCAAATAGGTTTGCATTTTTGTTTTTGTGTTAGCAAATTATAATTGCTCACCAAAAAACGTATGATATTATTAGGCCTCTAAAAAAAATCATCTGGCAGCGGTGAGATTCGAACCCACGCCTCCGAGGAGACTGGTGCCTTAAACCAGCGCCTTAGACCGCTCGGCCACGCTACCGTTGTGCCAAACCGGATATATAATAATTAAGTAAACTTTTATCTAGTATTGATAAAATGATAAAGGCATTAGTGTGTAGACAATGTGCCTTCAGCAGATAAAAATAAATATATGTTGCAAAAGATAACATATTATTTATTTTATTATTTTGTTATTATATTATACGGTTTTTATCTTTTTATTTCTCACCTTAGACGAGATTAATCTTTCCATATTAAACACATTTTTGAAATTCAGAAGAATTGATCATTTACATATGATCGTTTTATTGACCTACAATGAGTAGCTATTGATTTTAGGTCACTTTTATCTATATCTGGTTTAGAACAAGAGGTGTAATTAAAGGGAAAATCCTTTCTCAAGGAATTTTATCTACTTTTTTTTTTAAGGTTAAATACAATTATTACTTTTTTACAATAAAAATAAGTTTCATGTTTTAAAAAATGTATAGAAAAACCCTCATTATCAATATCATCTTTATCAGTTTGTAAAGAAAGCGAAATCAGTTTTATTGTGTAAAATATATGTGATAATTTGTTAAACATTGATTCCTTGGGTTATAGATTTGAAATGAACTTTAAATCCTCCTGAAAGTCATGACTAACGAAATCATTGACTTTCAAGAAATAATGGCTCATTTCGATAGTTTTAATTTTATAAGAAAGAAAAGATTCAAGGATATCAAACTATTATTAAAGTAAAATGTAACACAACAAAAAAATTGTTAATTCATACTTTTGTGTTACTTTATTCTGTTACTAAGCCAGAAAAAAAAATCTATTTTAAATTTTTAAAGTCCCACTGTAGTGTTGTGGTTTGAAGCAACTGGTTCGTAAATGGGTGTGGTTGGGTTGGAGACTTGAAAAACAGTTTTGAGAACTCACAGTTTTATTTACACACACATATAAATATTTAGCACATTTAAAGACGTATAATTATAGATTCGTGGACGGATTCCACTTCTAAACCGAAAATCCGATACTGAGGTTTGCGCGGGGAAGAAGCGTAAATATATTTCCTCTCCAAATGACAGTCTGTAGGCCCACATATACGCAGGGTTGCGCTGAATATATTTCCTCTCGGGGTGAGAGACTATAAATTAAATGTTTCTCAACAAGAGCACATGGGTAAGCTGTACTTCCTCTCTGTTGAGAGTATCGATGCTTACTGACCATTTCTCTGAACGCCACAGGGGAGGCGCTCTTGCCTGTGCATAGGAGGAAGCACGTTTACACCACTTATCTGTACGCATGTGTCTTTTATTGATAGTTAGGGAAATAAATAAAGTAAAACTATATTTAAATGCCTATCATTTCCTCGTCATCATCATACACTAACGATTCTTACACTGAAATTCTGCCCTTAATTATAAGACATTATTTTCCAAATATATTATGACGGCCGAAATAAGTTCATTTCATTTAGTGATTCTACACATTTTTAATCATTTCTATATAAAAAAAAAAAGAAATAATATTAAAATATAAAAAATATGTATTTAAATAATAGTAAAAAAATTTTATTTAACTTAATTTTTTTTTTTTTTTTGAGTGATTATTGATTTTGAAAGTGTTATTATAAATATCATCAACAAAATTTCATGTAAATTTCTCTATATATAGCATTACAAAGAAAAAAATTAACTCTTTTTAGTGGCAAATATTTTATTAATTTATTTATTTATTAATTTATTAAAATTTTAGATTGCCTTTTTGTGCCCTTTGCACCAACTATTGAACGTCAGAAGAACTATTTTTAATGTAAAGAAATTGTCCTTATTTTTGAATTTTGAAGTCAGAAAGTATATTTAGCAACTTGAATAAGATTGTGTTATAACGTCCTAAATTATTGTACTAAGACAATGATGTACAAATTTGAGTAGGCTATAGGCTGCATACACTTAATTTGACCATGGGCTGGGGAAAAGAATAAGAAAATTATTTTATATGTTATATATTTTTGTCACTTATTTATACAGAACAAAAAATAAATAATAATGCAATAAAAGTAATTAAAGAATTTTATGCGCGATATTGCATTATTTAATTAGTATGTTAGTATTCGATTCGATTTTTGTAAAAATGCAAAAACAATGCTTCTAATCGACATTTCTTCTTCTTTTGGCGCAACAAACCCATGATGGGCCAAGGCCATCTGCTTACTGGCAGATTCTAATCTAAGAGTGATACATCAAATAGTTTTTTATTCAACGATTTTATTATTTCCGTAAAATGTTTTTTCACTAAGATATGTTGATACAAACAGGTTTGTTCATTTTAATATATTTTCCAGTAAAAACGTATCTACTTTGTTTAGTGAAATTTAAAATTGAAAGTATTTTTCTACAATAAATACAAAAAGATATATCTTCATCTAGGAAAGATTTATTATTAACATTAACATTATTAACATTAATATTTGAAAACATTATTGAACAAAATGTTCTGATCTTCTAGTTAATAATAAGTTTTTTTAAAAATATAATTGAATAAAATAATATGGCAGGATGCAGTCTATACTGTCTATATATTCATATTCTAAACCAGTGGCAATCAACCTTTTTATATTCTGTTAGTAGTAAATTTTAAAAGGTTTATAAAGTAGGAAAGTAAGTTTTATAGTAAGTAAAATAGGAAAATAAGTTTACTTTATAAAACTTATAAAAACAAAATTACAGCAAGTTATATGTTATAGTAAAATTTCTTACCAAATATTTTATGTCGGACTTTCATTAAGTTTGGCAGAATAAATATTTATAAAACAACTTACTGTAGTTAAATCTTTATCTTTACTTATACTTTGCTGCATATAAGCATGAAATCTGATGAATTTACATTTAATTAATTAAATTATTCATGAGATCCTGATGTTGATGTT
The DNA here is from genome assembly GCA_021605095.1 of Caerostris extrusa. Classification (NCBI taxonomy): domain Eukaryota; kingdom Metazoa; phylum Arthropoda; class Arachnida; order Araneae; family Araneidae; genus Caerostris; species Caerostris extrusa. The sequence continues at coordinate 95,052 of BPLR01005445.1, read as the reverse complement.
ATGCATCTAAATACTGGATATCCGGTCAATTTTTAAGGAATAAATAAAGGTCTGCCCTTTTTGGAAATATTCAGGCAGTTTTTTCTTTTGATTATAATATCATTAACAGCACTAAAAAAGTGATTCCAGAAAATGAAAAGTAGGGAAGGTATCAATAAACAGAATATCATTTTTTAAACATATTTGGATATGACAGACATTTTATACAAAAATTGAAAATTCTTCTATTTCAATATTTAAAAAGAAATCAATTAAATTTAGAAAAAGGACGGTGCTTCAGTAACTGATAAAATCGCTACTGCCACCATGAAAACTGAAAAGCCCACTAGTGGATGGTAGGGGGCCAGGTTGACTATAGCTACACTACGAAGAAAGATAATATTAATTCATTATTTTTTAATCTTCTATTTATATATTCTTGAAAAAAATCTAACTCCGCATTATTATTATTTTTTTTTTAAATTTGCTTTAATATCATATTTTTTTCCGACAACGGATTATTTAACTATTATTATATTTTTTTTAATTTTGTAAATAAACCCTTTTAAACAAACTTCTAATGAGCTGAAATTTAAATATTTATTCTGAACTTTTATACTCAATATCATATGTAAACAAGCATGTTATTCACTCGTAAATAAAAAAGCTCTAGATTTAGTATCTTAAATTATCCATTGATAATTTTTTAGAAAGAAATTATTTAGTTTTTATTTCATTTCGCTTTATTTATTTTGTATTGATAAATTTCAAGTAAGAAAAAAAAAAAACATATTGCCAAAATATTGTAATTAAAAAAATAAAAAAAGTAAAATTAAATTAAAAAAAAATAAAAGTATAAATAAAAAATGTAAATTACAAAAATAAATAAAAGTAAGCAAAATTAAAAAATGTAAATTACAAAAATAAATCAAAGTAATCAAAAGAAAATGTGAAAATAAATTATATTACAAAAAAAATAAGTAAAAGTAAAGAAAAAGAAAAAATGTAAATTAACAAAAAGTAAAAAATTAAAAAAATGTAAAGAAAAGAAAAAATGTAAATTACAAAATAATAAAAATAAGTAGAGGTAAAAAATGTAAAACAAAAATAAATAAACTATAAAAATAAAAACATGTAAATTACAAAATAAATAAAAAGGTAAAAATGTAAATTACAAAAAATAAATAAAAGCAAAGCAAAAGTAAAATAATGTAAATTACAAAAATAAATAAAAGTAATCAAAAGTAAAAAAAAATTTAAATAAAAGTCCTTAAGTGTAATAAAAAAATGGGGGACATCAATTAATTCCACAAATGTAGTCCACGAATGAAAATATTACGCACATTCTAGCCATACCGGTGTTTAAATTTTTCACAACTGTAGCGAATTCATACACAATATATGTCATAACATCTTAGAAAATATTTTCCACCTTTTTAGAATAGAGATCTTTAGAATAGAAATCTATTATTACAATATTTACAAACGAATATCATATCGCGAAAAATATTATAAGTGCTGCTATATAATGATTTCTTTGTTTTCATTATTGATCGAATATGGTAATACTTCTTCCCCAACAAACTTCAAGAGTTCTTTCGAAGTTATAATAATTTCAATTTAAAACACTTCAGTATGTTTAGTTCACTGAAACATATGAGAAATTAAACTAAAAAATTAATCCCATAAACTATTGCCTGCTTATAGGCAAAGGGGAATGTCACATTAAATTAACTGACATGTTAAAGTGACTTAGATGAAGAATGAGTGATAGCATTTTGTTGCGATACGGCGCCAATAATAGTGCTCTAGATGTATTTAAAAAGGGAAAAACCTTTTGCCGCAGTTGAAACGAGATTACATGTTAGCAAGAAACAATTTATTAAGTGGAAGGTTTGCTGTTATTCTTTTGAGTGTTGATAATTTTTTTTTTTTTATCTTCTACTTCATATATTTGACCTGCATTTTAAATAAATATCTCGGTGACTCTGCAATCTTCTTCATTCACAGATTTCTTTCGGTAAAGAACATTCGAAATGGAACGCTGGAACGGAAGGGTAGCTCTTGTGACAGGGGCGTCTGTTGGCATCGGCGCAGGGCTGTGTAGGGCTCTGGTGCAGCATGGCATGGTGGTGATAGGCTGCGCCAGAAGTGTGGAAAAAATTCGTGCAATTGCGGAAGAAGATGCAGTCAAGGCAGCTCCTGGAAAACTCGTCGCCATCAAGTAAGTTAAAAAAAAATCCATATTCTAATTATATTTTTAGATCTTTAAAAATCGTGTTTTGAGATACAGGATAAAAAAATTATTTTAACCTAATGACTATTTAACTTCTCAATTTTTGTATATTTAGATTTTAAAAAAGGTAATGACTTATAACAAACTATAAATAATATGTAAAAATCTTTTACAAAAAAAAGTGAATAAAAAAAGGTAAATTTCTAAGATATCGTTTAACTGTCTTAATTCAGCATTAAATGTCAATATTTGTTAATATATTGCTAAAATCTATTTTTCTTACTTAATTACTAATAAATATTTATCAATTTATTTACTATTTTTTACAAACTATAATACATTAAGGAAACCATAAAGGATATTTTTTATCTTTGATATCCCTTTATATTTATCAACTCTATTGTTTATATCAATGGTTGTTTTTTTTAATGATTCGATCATCTTTTTTTTTTTTTACTCTATGGAAATTTTCAAACTACACTGGAACATTTTCAATGAAATATGTAATTTTCATTTTCATTAATATTGTTTTTTAAAAGAAAGCAATTTCTTGTTTTTCATTAATGATTTTTTTATGCAATTTGAATGTCTTTTTTATTTTTTGAACCCTATTATATCGTCAACATAAAAAAGTAGGAAATTTTCACAAATATTTGGGTATTTTAACGAAATATCTGTTTTCACTTTCAAAAAAAAAAGCTATAAATTTATTATATAATATTTTTTATACCACCTTTTCATAAGCATATGAGTTCTTGAATGTTAATTGAGTGGTGTTAACAGTTTCAGTGTTTCCTGGGTAACCCTGAATCTGCTGTACATTTGCGTTCTAGGGCTGAATGTCCTAAGGCCAAAGTGCTGGCCATTCAAAAACAATATTAGCGTGTTTGAGTGTATCTAAAGAAGTGTGTGTATGAAACAAAATTTGAAAAATCAAATTATTTTCTTGAGAATAATATTACTCTGTAATAATAATAATGCTTTATTTTAAAAATATTTTTATTAAATATTAATATTTATTTTCCATATGTTCAACAAATTACGATTATTTGTTGGTCGAAGAAGTTTGTAAGTAACTTCGCCTTCGTTTTCCAATCCTATTTGTGTATGGTGCCATATTTAAGATACGATGAATAATGATAGTGAATGGTTGCTATTCTGAAAAATTCTTATGATACAGAAATATAAACAAATAAATAAACCGATATAATAATTGTATTAATTTAAAAGCTTTTTCTATGTATTGTTATTTAAGCTTTAAGAAAATTAACAAGGTTTCACATTCATGAACAAATATTATTGTTTCATACAACTTTTAATTCTATTCGGAATATTGCATATATATATTGGAATATTGCATTTCAGATCTTACCAAATATGCATTAATTTTTTATCTCCAATAACTAGAAATCAAGAAAAAAAGTATGCCTATCGATCGTTAGAGCATTTTTATTTGTCAAAGCACACTTTATTTTTTTCAAGATTTGCCAGTCTTAGTTGTCAAAGCACACAGTAAAGTTTGTAATTTTTTAATTCCATTTCTGTGATAAATGTCATTTGGAATTATTATTCTGCAAAAAAAATATTTAAATTAATACATAATTATGTAAAAAAATCAAATACATATCGATTATTTAATATTTTCAATGCCAAAATGGGTAATTTTAGGATGTATTCTACATAAAAAAATATTTCATCGAATTTAATAAAATCTTATAAGTTGTAAAAAAAAAAATCAAATTATCTTTTGTATTATCGATTGTTTGCAAATTTTTCTTAAATGATAAAAAGGTTTTTTATACAGATTTTTTATTTAAAGCAAAAATCAATTTTAGGATGTATTTAAAAACTTATATGGACGTTTTTGATACATTCAAAATACAAGTTCAAATGTATACCATAAGATCGGTTCGTTGATGCCAATACCTAACGAAGAGCCAAAATTTCTTCAAATTTATTTTATGGGCAGTTCTGAAGATACGTTCCACAACTCTGATGTCAGTATAATTTTCGAACAAGCAAGTACAAAAACTATTGTTTGTTGGATTTTGAAAATCGAAACTTAAATTATTTAACTTTTTTTTTCTTAAATGTGTGTTTTCGTTCCAACTTGAAAGATAGGATAGTTTTTATACAGATTTTTTATTTAAATGCAAAATCGACGATTTTCATTCATTTCATCATTTTCTATTTCGCGCCATTGACGTTTCATTTCTTTACCAAACTTCCTTAACAATTTGCGATAATTCTCATCACGCAACGCGTGGACGTAATTTTTTAAGAAAGCACATCACACAAAAACAAAATTAACAAGTTCAGGAAATACGATCACTTAGCCAAAATGCAAGTATTCGGGTCGTTGAAAACCATGCCCCAATACTTCCCTGAGTTTAATTGAGACCAAAATTTCTTCAAATTTATTTTATGGGCAGTTCTGAAGAACGTGGTTGACAAAAACTCGACTGGCGTGTAAAAAAAAATATAAAAAATTTATTATTTAATTATATAGATATTTATTATGCATTTAAAAAGAATATATATATATATTATATATGCTAGTGAATTAAACCGTGAACTGAAATATAAGACGACATTACTTTTTGGTTTTAATGTAATGTAAAAAAACATGGAAAACATATGAATTTGATTATTAATCTGCATCATTTAATTTTTAAATATCATTCCGATTAAATTATTGTAACTGAAATTTACTTCCTACTTAATAGATATGAGTCAGCAATTGCCGGGAAAGAAAGAAAAAAATTAGTCTTGATAAATTTTAACAAAAATAGTGCAAGTAATCAAGGTGTTTGGCAATTTGCTTGCATTTCGATTTATATTCGCCAAGGCTACTTTGTTTGGCAAATTGTAATGGGAAAAATTATTAAAACTGATTTAATTTGAAAGTTCAAAAACTAATTTTAAAAAATGAAAATAAGCTATCACTTCAATGACATCAATGCTAAGCATCACCACCTCATCAGATGGGGGTAAGTATATTTTACAATAAAAAAATAAGATTTTTATTTAATTCAAAATTAAGCAATTATATAATATTTCTTAATTTTTCACTCATTCTTTACCAAAACCTCCTTAACAATACCAATTATAGTAGAATCTAATAAATTTTTAGAACTCCAATTTAAAGAAAAAAATGTTAATTTGCTACTAACAACTGATCATGTGCCCTATTTAACTTTTTAAAACACCTTACAATTATTGCATTATTTGCATCGATTAAAAAAAAAATATTCTTCTTTGCAAGATAATGCATGAATATGCACATATTTCTATGAGTCAACACAAAAATTTTTCTCAATCATGAAATTTAATGAATTGAAAAACGGAAATTGTTAATGAAAATTACTAATCAACTTCGCCTAGTATACAAAATTGAAACAGTTATTTGCTCTATCTGGTTTCAATACATATCATTAATTTTTGTATTTAATCATTATAGCTTTTTTTCAGTAACATATATAATAATTATAAAGGGAATAAATAATCTTTTTTGATAGTTCTCCTATCAATCAGAATCAAATAATGCAAAAAAAACTCATTTCTCATTTATTTCTGGTAAGAAAGAAAATGGGTATGGGTATGGGTAATTGTATCAGCGTGCAAGAGTGATCAGATTAGAATCCAATGCAGAAATCAATTGTGTATGTAAAGTGTCTGACATAGACAAAGAAATTTGACGGATTTCCTCTCATATGGCATAAAATACAATGCAGCGTTTCTTAAAATCCTTACGGAAAGCAGTGTACTTCCTTCAGTCATTGATGAGATGTTCATTGTATACATAAACGGAAAATGTGGCTCACCGATGTACAAAAAAGGATATTTGTGAAACTTAAATCTATTGCATATGAGTCATATGAAAAGCGGCGTTATAATGTTTTGCTTCATACGATACAAAGGTAGGTATTTATGAAAGTCCTGCCGAAAGACAAAATTCTTCTTTATCTTCCATCTGTGTGTTGTTCATCACATACGTAAAAGAACATGAAGCCCACTGACGTAGAAAAAGTATTGGTAAATAGTAAAAGTAAATCTATTGTATTGTCGTTTTCCATGAAACCATTTCCATACATGATAAGCAAATATGAATACTTGAGTGTCCTTCGGAGGGGAAGGGGGACTGCTTTCTTAAATATCCATGTGTGATCTGTTCACGACATAATGAAGTGGAACACGAAGCTCACCATTGTAGAAAGTATTATAAAACACAAATCTATCAAAAAACCGTCATTCGAGAAATAGCATACGTATATTCCCATTTATGAAACAAAATGCGAATACCAAAATGTCTTCCAGCTAGACAATGCCATCCCTTCATCACCTGTCTGTGGACTGTTTGTGGTATGCATAAATGGAATACGAAATGCAACCACATGCAGAAAATTGTTAATGTCAAATCTATCACACAGACGTCATACGGGAATATAATACAATTCTATGACTGCAAAGAAATAATATTTTTTAAAGGATGGATAAACATAACATCATTTTGTTAAATACTCTCTTAAATACTGTTGCATTTTAAATCTAAAAAACGTAAAACACTTTATGCAACTTGCAAAAAAAAAAAAAAAAAAAAAAAAAAGCACGTTGTTTTCAGGTGCGATATCAGTCAAGAAACTGAGATCCTGTCCTTGTTCAGTGAGATCCGCCAGAAATTCGGCCGCCTGGATGTATGCATCAACAATGCCGGACTTAGCCATGACTCGCCATTGGTTACCGGCAATACTTCGGACTGGAAGAATATGTTGGATGTAAGTCTTACTGAACTATTATTAACAAATAATCAAATAAGTTCAAATTATCATAAATACTTAAATAAATTAATTAAAATTACAAAATATCCTGAAAAGATTGATTGTTTCAAAAACAATTTTTTAAAAAAATATATTCTTGCATCAGACTTCTCGGACAAGACATGAATTGTATTAATTGTTAATAATAATTATAATAAATATTGATTTTTTTTATAATTTACAATCATTAATATAAATAATTATTTAATAAACTTATTAATTTTTTAAATTATATAAAAACATTTTTGCTTAATCACATGAGTTTTATGAATGGAATTTTTTTTAATTACCCTCTTTTCTTCAATTTCTCGCTAAAAACCATCAGTCTTTTTCAGGACATCTTATATTATAAATCAAATTAAATTATTATTAATATTTAATCAAATTAGTTCAAATAATCATTAATGCTTAATCAAAGAAATTTGAATTATTGATAGGAAAAGTTTAGCAGAGGTAATAAATGGTTTGTTTACATTCACTAGCCCTTAAATGGCCCATAATCTGTAAAGAGCTTTAAGAAAGATTAAAAAATTCAAACACTTCTGTTTTTTTAATAAACAAGTATGGTACATCGTTGGAAAGCTAAAATTTTCGAATTTCGTTCGATTTTTGTTCGAATTTCGCTTACCTGGTTCTCTTAAAGCAATTTTAAATGAAGTATGGTTAATTTCACTAATATGAAAAAAATTTTTATTTTCAAAGTTAACAAAAACTATTAAAAAAAATTTTAAAGTCAATTCCTACTTTGTTTCACTAATTGCAGAAAAATCCATTATAAATAATTTTCATTCATTTTTTGAAGTTTATCTGGCGCCATCTATTGGTAGATATATGCAACTTAAATCTAAAAAAAACTAAAAATAATTAATTAAATTTAATTACTGAGTTAATATTTGAAAAAATGCATTAACATCAGTGTCATCCACTACAAGTTCAAAAAAAATGTATTATAACTTGAGTGGACGAATAAAAACGTATTTTATTAACGATTGAAAATTTGAACAAGATATATATAGGGCCAGAGTGTGAGCTAATAGAAGGAATTGGAATAAAAAAAAACAATTAATAGTGAAATTTTATAATTATAAATTCGTAAAAAATCATAATAAATTCAAGATGATTTAGCATTTTCGAGCTGGAATAAAGAATTTTGGATCTCATGATTGCTATTTGTCACTTAATCTTTTTTTATTCTTCGGAAGAAACTAAAAATATTTAGTGAATTAAAATACATTATTGAACAAATTTCAAATGAATCCAATTGTGCAAAAATTACTGAAAAAATACATAAATAAGAATTATTATAATAAGAATATTAACGCCATTATTGGCGACATCTTCTTTAATATCAGGCTTATGCATAAAAAAGCCATGCTATAATATTTATTACAACGAAATGAATAAAGAAATATGAACAAGTTAATAGTGAATATTAATTGCGAAATAATAATAATAAAATCGACAATATTTAAGATAGCAATTTGCAAAAAGAAAAAAAAAAAAATATTTTACAGTTAACTAAAATTTTTTCTAATTATAATGACAAAAAAAAAATTTGTAACATTTCTGGCGAAACAAACTTCCCATTTTTGCAACAAAACATGACTGAAACAGGTGAAAGTTCATTATGTAATAAAATGGCCATAGGAAGATATTTTAAGATTGGCATGCATTAAAAGTGAATTATGATATTTATTATAATAAAGGAAATCAAATTTAGTCTCATTGGAAAAAAAAAATAATAAAAACTTTTAAAATATTTATAAAGATAAAATTGAATCTTTAAAGAAACTAAGTCAGGGCAACATTGTATTGCTGACAATAAAACATTAAGGAATTAAAAACTCTTTTTATTTATCTTTACAATTCATTTATTTATTTATGTAGGTAAATATTATGGGACTGTGCATCTGCACACAAGAGGCTGTTAAGTTGATGCAAGAAAAAGGAATTGATGATGGACAAATCATTCACTTAAGCAGGTAAATGTTTTTTAATTAAAAGCTAACATGTTTTATTAATCTTTATTACAATATGAAATTAAATGTTTAAATTTAATTGTAATATGGTAGAAACGTCAACTCTATATTTAAAGTGCCAATTTTCCTTAAAAATTTATAAAAGTAGGATTTATTTAAACTTAAATTTATATAAAACAATGGGAAAGTTGACGTATGAATGAAGATTAAAATAGCATCGAAGTAATAAAAAAACATATAATTTTGAAAATCCCGATAACTGACAATTTTTTCCACCTGTAAAAACTGAGATTTTGAAAAACTAATTGAATAAGTTCTTTTATAAATCTTAAATAATTTTGAAATTCATTAAAACAATTGTTTTCAGTAATATGCCCTTCGCAAAATACATGAAATACTAGAACCGTAATTATTTGAATGACTTGGAATGATTTTTAAGAATAAAAATATTTTGAATATAAATTTAAAATGTTTCCATCGTCGAATTTTCTTTTTCGAAGTATTGCAAATTAATTAATTCTGTTTGCACACTAGATGGTATCTTTTCAATAACAAACTTTAATCAAAGGAAATATACATTCCTAGAATCTAGTAGTTCCACCTTTGTGCATCAATGAACTGTATTTAGAATATTGTTAATTAATGTCTCGGAAAGCAACTGAATGCTACAGAAAGTGATTATGGCCTGAGAACTGAATATTTTTTGCACCATTGGTATTGATAAAGAATGCCTTGATCAAGTTTAAGTGTGTAAAGCAATTTTTATAATTGTTTTTTTAATAATAATTTTTTTGTTTCAGCATCGGGGCATCGTCTCGGAGGTATGGGGATGTTTGGAATCCATTTCTATTGCGGTACCAAATTTATGGTCCGAGCCCTTACTGAAGGTCTACGGAGAGAACTCAAAACCCTTAACAGCAAAATCAGAATTGCAGTGAGTGCTTTTTTTTAACGTTGTTTTAAAGTAGATTTTCAACATTGAAAATCAATATTCACTATCTTTTTTTATTAAATTGAAATCATAGGAAATTAAAAAATTGAATGCCTTTATACTAGATGTCTCTTTTTGAAGAAACAACTGATTCAGAAGGGGTTAATAGGCAGGAAGATGAATAAAATTTCCGTAGAACTGGGATATCGCAAATCACGTTTACTCGGTAAAAATCGTTCGATCTGTTACTTGGTCTTCGAGCATCCTAGATCCCCGAGTTCTTCTATGATCTTGACTCACTTGTTTTCCCCTTAAATTGCTCATTTATGAGACTTCTTTAGTGATATGGAATATCTCATGGGGCCATATCGTGGCAGCAACTTCAAACAACTCCTGTTACCGTTTCTTTTCGTCCCCTTCCTGTCTCTGAATTTTGCACCACAGATTATGAGGAAATCATGCTGTCAGCAAAATTTTTGTACAATGTTTGTAACTGTTTTGTACTTACTAGCGTACCTTCTATAGTTATTTTTAAATTATTGTACTTTATTTAGTACATCGCTTGTTGTGTTGTAATCATGCAGTTGAATTAATGTCTTTTATTTATTATTCTACACTTCACCATTTTCGCTTAACGTCATATCCTGCATAAATATTTTTGGGATTTTCACCAATTATATATGGTTTGCTATCATGGACTATCATTTGCTGTTTTTCATTGTCAGAAATATATAATGTTTCTACTTTTATTTTAACAACTGAGTTTATTTAAGTATCCTTTCAAACTTCTCAACTGACAGAGTTTGATTCAAATCCTGAGAAGCGTTCTCGAACAACAATTAAAACAGAGGTACAATTTTCATAAATTTAAACAGAAAACATTAAAGTCTTTATAGGCAAGCAGCATACCGTCTGAAAATACTGAACTATTTCTATGGAGATATTTTGTCACTCTTCACTGAATCACAAAACATAAAAGGGCTTTTTAATTTTGTATGATAGATGGAAAAGTAGAAGAAATTTACCTTCTCTTTTGATCAGGATTTGCCGATGCACGATCACTTAACCTGAATCAAGACCTGACCTCTTTCTTTTTGCGTTTGTTCTAACGTCAGATCTGAAGAAAGCTGTGAGATAGAATTCCCTTTACTGATATTTGAAAAATTAAGTGGGAAAAGCGAATCCTTTTCTAGATGCTGCCTCTGTGATCGCTTCTAAATTACCATGCTCAAGAAATAATCTGGATGGATGTTTGTTAGTAGTTCGGAATCCACGTTAAAATGTAGGTCCCGGTCTAATTAGCTCAAAGTGTGCACAAAATGACCGTAGAGCGACAAACCCAGCTTTAATTTTATAGCACTAAATTACTTGCTTTCATTTGAAGTGGACAATAGCTTATTGAGTTGATGCAGAAGAGTAAACATAGTCCCCGCGATGGACAACAAAAATAATTGCCTAGCACCAGATGAATGAATGGCCACTGAAATTTATAATAAATTGCTCTCAAAAACTATATATTTTTTTCAGAGTATTAGCCCTGGAATTGTGGAAACAGAATTCTTCGACCGATATGAGAAAGAAAACCCCTCGAAAAAAGCGCCTGACATGTTCAGCTCCATGCAGGCTCTCCAAGCCAAGGACATCGCCGATAGCGTCCTTTACATCCTGAGTGCACCTCAGCACGTAGAGGTGCACGACATCATTGTTCGCCCTTATGATCAACCCACATAACAAAACTACAGAAATATCAAAACATCCATATAATGCATAAAATTGTATTAAATTGTATGAATAATGAATTAAATATTGGATTAAATTGTATGAATACTGTATTAAATATTGCAAATAAATTGAATCGTTTGTTACTTATTTCTTTTGTTGTTATTATTATTATTTATGTTGTTCAAAATACAAATTTAACTTATATTAACCCCTTATATGTGTAAAAACCTATATAAATTTTTTATAATTTGATTTTTTTTTTTATTTATACTACATAAATTTATTAACAACAAAATACATTCTACATACATTTATTTGTTCTATAATTGTTTTTTAAGAGCATATTTTGTTATGTGTAGTATATGTACGTATGTTTTTTTGTCTTATTAGTATTTTTAATGATAATGCAATTTAAAAACAAATAAATTAGGGTTATCCTGAATCTTGTGTTTATTTTAACAACCAAAAGTAGTTTTTACATAGGAAAGCATTGCCAAAAATTACTACACATTAATCAAAACATCAAGTTATTTTAAGAAGAGTATTGAATGAAAAATATATTTCAGTCCTCAGAAGAGGCAATCAGTTCCAAGATAGCATCTTAATGTCTATAATTGAATAATTTTCTTTCTTTATATGTATGTTTTTATGTGTATATTTTGTTATGTGTAGCATATGTATGTATGTTTCTTGTCTTATTAATATTTTTAATGATAATGCAATTTAAAAACAAGTGACTCAGGATTCTTATGATACTTGAACAACTAAAAGTAGTTTTTATACAGAAACGCATTGCCAAAATTACTATAAATTGAGCAAAACAACAAATTACCGTATGAAGTGTATTGAAAAAAAAAAATGTGTTTTAGTCCTCAGAAGAGGCAATCAGGTCTAAGAAAGTATCTTAACGTCTATAATTGAACAAGTTTTTTTTTTGTATATGTTTTTTATGTGCATATTCTGTTATGTGTAGCATATGTATGTGTTTTTTGTCTTATTAATATTTTTAATGATAATGCAATTTAAAAATAAATGATTCAAGGTTCTCATGAATCTTATGATCACGTTAACAATTAAAAGTTGTTTTTACGTAGGAAATCATTGCCAAAAATTACTACATATTAAGCAAAGCATCAATTATCTTAAGAAGAGTATTGAGAGAATAATGTGTTTTAATCCTCAGAAGAGGCAATCAGATATTAGAAAGCATCTTAATGTCTATAATTGAATAAGTTGTTTTTTGTTTGTTTTTATGTGTATATTTTGTTATGTGTAGCATATGTCTGTATTGTTTTTGTCATTAATATTTTTAATGATAATGCAATTTAAAAACAACTTAGTGTTCTCATGAATCTCATGATTACTTTAACAACTAAAAGTAGATTTTACACAGGAAAGCATTGCCTAAATTACCGCACATTAAGAAAAACATCAAGTTATCTTAAAAGTGTGTTTTAGTCCTCCTTAAAAGAGGGAATCAGATGTAAGAAAGCATCTTAATGTCTATAATTGAATAAGTTTTATTTGTTTGTACGTTTTTTTGTATATGTTTGTTTTTATGTGCATATTTTTATATGAGTAACATACGTATGTATGTTTCTTGTCTTATTAATATTTTTAATGATAATGCAATTTAAAAACAACTTAGTGTTCTCACGAATTACTTTAATAACTAAAAGTAGTTTTTACACAGGAAAGCATTGCTAAAATTGCTACACATTAAGCAAAACATCAAGTTATCTTGAAATCAATTTCTACCTTATTAGAAAAAATTTAAATTTATCTTTTCTCCATTTTATACAATTGTTTGGGGAAAATGTTTTAAAACAATTTTCCACGCAGTTCTTATTTTTGGAAAGTTAATTTTTCAATGTTTATATTTGAATCATTTAACAACATTATAGAGATCTAACAGAATTTTGGATAACATTATTGAAAAAAAAAAAAAACTCATCTGCTAAATTATTTTTCCAGTCAAATGGAAATAAATATAGAAATGAACGGTGGTTTTATATAAAACGATTTCAGTTACTTTATCATTGCTATGTTATGTTCTTTCAAATAAATGGAGTTTTTTTTTTTTTTTATTCAAACTATTGCCAGCATTCTTGAGAGATTTTGTATATTATTAAAAATAAAATTTAATAAATATCAACATCTAGTGTACGATTATGGGCTTGATGGCCGAGTGACTAACGTTTTAGCATTTGGTGCCACAGGTTTTGGGCTGTAGTCTCGGCGGTGCCATGAATGTTTGTAATGGTTCGGAATCCACTTTAAACCGGTCTAACGAGACTGTAGAGCGTTTGGCGTAGGGTTGACAACCATACCCGGTAAAAAGAAAACATCTCAGTCTCGAAATCTGTCAGTAAGCTGATGACCTTCGTCAAATATCGGGCTGGTGCACCAATGAAGAAGTATACTGGATTAACTTTAAAGGAACTGCTAGCCTAAAACAGCTTTTATTACTTATTTTAAAATCCTCGTTTATTTTTATAAAGATAATTTGGTAAAAAAAAAAAGCCGTTCACAATTATTTAGATTTAAAAAATACTTTATTTTTCAGATGCGATCTGACGCAAGAACCAGAAATTCTATCCATGTTTGACGAGATCCGTCAAACTTTCGGTCGTTTGGACGTTTGCATCAACAATGCAGGGTTGTCCCACAATTCACCTCTCCTGACCGGTAAACCTTCAGAATGGAGAAACACTTTGGATGTAAGTTCTTTACATTACTTAAATACCGACTATACTCGTATCTCTGTTTGTATTATCTTTATGAAATGTCACGAGTTAATTCATGCGAATGTTAATTTTAAATTCTAGACTAAAATGAGTATTTTGTGCTACTTTATACCATTCGAAAGCAAACTAGAGTATAGCCTGAGGGGCAAGTGATTAACCCTCGGTGCCACAGGCCTAGGTTCGAGTCGCGGCTGTGCCTTAGATGTTTGTAGTGATTCGGAATGCTCTTTAAATCCATAGGTCCCAGTCGAACCAGTTGAGCTGACAACCCCTACCCCGCAAAAGTAAACATCTCCTGCCTCGAAATCTGTAAGTAAGCAGGCGGCTTTCGTGCCAGTGGAGAAGTAGAAGAAACTATAGTCTATTCAAGATATCGTAATTCTCATGACAATCATTCTGTAGCAATTTTTGGTTGTTTTTAAGACATTTGATTTGTCCATGTTGAGTAGACATGTCCTTCTGTCCTTCAATACCCAAAATTTAGTCGAGGAGCTGTATTATTTATTGCTTATTACAGCTTACATTTAATTTCCGTTATTGTTTTTTTTAAGTGAAGATATTTTTGTTAATAGCAGTAATTTAACGGCTAGGGATTTTATGATAATGATAATTAGAAAATTATGGTTCTGATTATAATCTGAATCTGATTTCAGTCAAAGTCTTAAATTAATATTTGAATTTTTTATGATGAAAAATAAATAAAGCGGGATATAACTTATTGAATCATAGTTCTAACAATGCATATTTAACAATGTTTTAAAAAAAATTCCTCTAAAACAAAATTGTTCGTGAAAAAAATTATCCATTCAGAGGTGTTGTAGTGATGTAGTGACATATAAAATAATCATAAGTCAAAAGTGAATCCTTTCTTTTAAATTTTGTTGAAAAGCATTAATAATAATTGTCTGTTAATAAGGTTAAGATAACGTTGAAGACAAAAATCCAAGTCATAATAAGAACTTTTTTTTTTTATTATATGTTTTATTACTACAACGACAATTTTTAATTTTATGCTTCATAAAACTATATCCAAAAATTATATTATTATTTTTTTTTGTAGGTAAATGTAATGGCATTATGTATTTGTACTCAGTTGGCTGTCAAGTTAATGCAAGAGAAAGGAATTGACGACGGACAAATTATCCATATTAGTAGGTCAGTAATATTTGAGTTGTGATCATTTGTGTGCACAGTGTAAAGTAGTGTGCTGTAGTGGTAATGAAAAATTGTTCCCAAAGTGATCAAAAATAGACCTTTATATTTTCTTCTATCTTCTTCTGTGTCTTTTTATTTTTATGTTTTTTTTTTTTATTTTGCAACTATGCTGTTATTTCGTATTTGTTAAAAAAAATTCTTTATAAATTTATTAAAATAAATCAATGCTATAAATTGCTAGAATTACGAGAGCTGTTTGTTTTCAACCTCCGATGAGAAATTATAAATAAAGACAAACATGAATAACAAAATGGTTTTGATTACCAAGTCAAGTATAATCATTGCTAATACACAGTCACCGCAAGCATTGAGACATTTGTCATACCGGTGAACGATTTTTTCAGTACCCTCTTCTAGGATATTGAGACAGATTCACCATGGCGTCTTGAAGCTCTTCGTTATCGAAATATTTTTACCGAGTTCTCAGGTGAAAATCATTCATTGTCGGACCTGGGTTGTACGTTGAGTAATCGAACATTTCCAATTAAAGAATAGCAAGAAGCTGTTTGATTAACACAGTAGTATAAAGTCGTAAATTGTTATGGATCAAAACAATTCCATCCATGAACGCAGCTCCTTCTCGTTTAAATTTCTGTAGCGCTATTCCTTCTGCCTGTAGAAAATGGGTGACGCTATGCAAATCCCATGTTAAAGAATCTATTCCAGCCGCCGTATTAATTGGCCTGAAGCTCAGCTCAATTGATGTTTTGGACTCAAAGTAACAGATTTTATAGGAAAAATGTGCAGTAGTGTGTAAAGATCCAAATTGTATTGCTCTACTTGTTACCTATTAGCACTACCGGAGATAAAAAAATTGTCCTCATAATTTCTTCTCAAATGAGAAATTTCAATGTCACCATATTTAATGTTTAAATAAAATTGAAATTCCAGATATAACCAAAATGAAATTCCAAATTAACCTATAAAATTTTAAATAACGTGAATTAAAATTATTTGGCAAATAAGCTCTTATACTAATTTTCAATAAGTATTTTTAATTTGTTAAGCGGTGAATTTTTTTATTTATCTTCACCACTTGCGTGATTTAAGATATGTACACAAATAAAGCAAACAAAGAATGAACTATATGAGGGAGTCAACGAATTCTAGGCATAAGTTTTTATAGAAATCATTTGACTTTTTAGTTGTTTTCATTATTCTATGTTATGTATTATTATATATATTATACATTATTGTTATATATATTACATATTATGCATTATTGTTATATATATTATATATTATGCATTATATATAATTTTGAAGGTAAATAAAAGAAGTCTACAATTTTACTTCAACAATAGCAGAATTTGAACAAGTATGTAATTTTATACTTGTCACTTGTTTTCAATTCACTTGACCAAGCGTTCTACAATCTTGCTTATTCCATCGGAGTAAAGGTTTTGATTTACATTGCATAATTATTTAGGTCTCAATTCTTTCACTTCGTCACCTAAATAAATAAAAATGAACGTATAATCTTTAAGATGAACAATCCTCGATATTCCGAGATTAATGAATTTTTTTTTGACTTCCTTGGTGCTTAAAGAGCTTCCTATATCATCTTCATTCTTATTTGACAATTCTGAAATTATTAATCCATTCATTGTTCCCTTACTGTCCATAAAAATGCTTTACACTACACCACTATCTCATTCCTATTTTCAATGGACGCTACAGTTGCTTCGAACCTGCGTGTTTGTTACATACATCATAACAGAGCAATGAATTAGATTACCATTTACACTTTTTGTCATTAGATTACATTAGACTACATTTAAAACGGAAATCCAATGGGGTTCTTAATTTCATATCGTGACATTCTTCACATTACATAATTTCTGACACATCCCCGGACAAAGAAGTTCGGTTGTTGTTAAATGTTGTCCTTTGATGTTGAGGAACAGCCATGTTTATTTCATAATAGAACGAAGAAGGATGTAACAATTAAGATCCAAATTTAGCAACAAAACCGGAAGAGAGCCATTGGCATAGGTCGAAGATAGTGCTTCCAAACCAATTTTTAATAGAATGATTTCTTCTCGCCTTTTATCTATAGCCATTCTAATTTTAGTGCAAATTTCTATTTCAGTATCGGAGGGCACCGGATCGGTACAGTTGGAGAGCATGGACTCCACTTCTATTGTGCCAGCAAATTCATGGTGCGTGCCCTCACGGATGGCCTCAGAGGGGAACTCAAGGCTCTCAAAAGTAACATTAGGATAGCCGTAAGTGTATTTTTAGCAATAAAAGCCAATATTTTCAATTTACCTTAGAGTATTATACAGGTTTATTCGTTGGATAATTTGCCGAAAATGTGATTTAAAATATTGTAATAAATCTTCCCCCTCAACATAGCCAAACGTAATTGATATATTTGCTTTCTAATTTACAATGTGTAATTATAACAGCATTTTTATTAAGCAAAATTAGTTTCAATTAAATTAAAATAATATAAACAACTGTACAAACTATTACTGTTTGTATTTGAATCTGTTAAAATATTCAATTCCGTGCTTACAGATCGCATTGAAATTCTTAAATGCCACATTTGAAAATTGCTTATTAAGTTGAATAATTGTTTGACATATTCAACATAAGATTGTATGATTGAAATGTTATTTATTTTGATGCTAAATTGGAAAATTATTTCACAATATTGTAACTAATAATTGTCCATATATTGAAAAATAATTTTTAATATATTGGAAAATAATTGTTAATATATTGGAAAATAGCTGTAAATTGTTAAATCAAGAAATCAAAGTCTTAAAGGGTCATCAATTTAAGTTGTTAGATTAATTTTTTGGATAACAAAAGAACATTATTTTCCTAACAAAAATAAACTTTTTACGAAAAAGATGAGGGATTGAGAAGGGGAAGAGAATATTCATGAAAAGCTTCATCAAATGGTGGGGAGTAAAAAAAAAAAAGACTGGGACATGCTGTTCTAGTGTTCTGTTCTCTTTTTCGATTAAAATGTAATTTTATTTTTCAGAGTTTAAGTCCCGGAATAGTACAGACAGAAATATTGAACACCTATTTGAAGGACGATCCTATCCGCAAACCATCGGATCTATACGGTGCCATGAAGGCCCTTCAACCCGAAGACATTGCCGACACTGTCATCCATATTCTGAGTGCACCTCCGCACGTTGAAGTGCATGATGTCATCCTAAGACCTTATGAACAACCTAATTAACATAGCACTGAAAATTGTGGTGTTCCCACAAAGATTTGTGCTGAATGAATGTTGAATAATCTCATCACCTGTAAATGTTTATATTGTATGTATGATCTGCTGTCATTGATGTGTTAAATTAAATGCATATTGCCTTCATATCTTTACATATGTTTCTACTTTTTTTTTTTAATATTTGAAGATTATTGAATTATTTATTCCTAATTAAGTCATCAGAACTATTTCACAGAACTTAATATCCATCCAATTTCTTGTTATTAATATTTCTAATTTCACATGTTTAATTGTTTTTCTTATATAACGAAAACTTGCTGTTTAATATTGAAAGAAGATAAAGGAATTACTAAAAATTGTTGCCCGGGTATGATAATATGCACAGTCCAATCACATTAATTTTACCACCTGCCAAAAGCCAGAATAACCACCTTTGGCAGAGCGGACGAAACAACAACGATTAGCGGAGAGCAACGATTAAAATGCTTTCCGATGCCCTAGGACATCCTTTATATACACTCCACTATTTAGTGGAGTGTATGTCCCCTTTATGAGTGTATGTCCCCTTTCTAGCCTTTTTTTTTAATTACACACTATTATTTGCTACACACTATTATTTATTTACAATAATTTATTATACTGTTACAAAAACATTAGTCGCCATCTCCATAACGCAGCTATTCACTTTCGTCCACAACCAACCTTGCTCTCAGAGGTCCTGTCCCCTTCTCCTGGGGTCAAAGTTCAAAGTTCTTTACACTCACACAAAGGGAAAACTGTCCATCCACACATACTGTTCAAGGACGCAATCTTCTAATTGGATTAGCAGACAAATCCCATATACATATATATATTAAATTTGAATTACTTTCATTTAAGAAAAAAATCTGCAAATGCAAATTTAGAAATTTTTTAATAAATTAGGAAAACAAAAACTTTTAAGAAAGGAAGAAAAAAATAAAATAAAAAAAAAAGATCATTCGAACGACTAATTTCGTAATCAGAAATTATTTCCTTTTCAAAAGCCATTTGTTATTTTCATTCATTCATGTATTACTTTTATTATCTGAGGAAATTATACAATCGATTTGCCGGTACATTCATTTTCGAAATACTTATCACAGGATGGTTCCAAAAAATGGAGCAGGGGAACGGAAGGATGTAATAGGAACTATTGGAACAGAAAGGCACAGGATATTATTGCTTCCTGCATGGTGTTTGGAGAGGGGTTAAAAAAGGTCACAAGTTAAGGGGAATTGCGGATAAGGATATTGTTAAGAAAGCTGCTGGAAAATTGGTAGTTGTTGAGTAAACTGTTATTTTTAATTGAAAAACTTTTATAAGTGCATATCTTCATGCTATTAATATTCGATAAAATTTCAATTTAATACTGTTCTACTAGCTAATCAAGGCAAAGGTAAAGAAGAAATCAGAAGAGTCGATTATTTATTAAAGGTGCTATTCAGACACGTACGGATCACTGCAATTTTAACAGAAAATTTAATGTTTATAACAAAATGTTTCTCATAATTTTTCTTTTAATGTTATATAATTTAAAAGTTTAATTATTACAAATTAGAACTATTTATATTTGCAGTAAAAAAATTTCGAACTTTTTTCCCCCCCTATTACAATGATGCGATTAAATTCGTCTGATTTTGCCACTTTCCAATTTTCCACACGATGACTGGGATTATTAATAACTGAAGGTGTATTGGAATTTAAGACTTAGTAACAAGTAAATATGCAGGTTCAATCGCAAAGTAATGTGTGGCATAGGCAGTTATTCAGACATCAGAAGATTAAGACTAACCAAAGAAACAGCGTTTAGGGTATGCATTTGAACAGACTTGAGTTCATCAAAAAAACATGAAACAGTATACAAAACATTTATCGGTCATGGCCATAAAAATCAAACAACGACTATAGAAAAATGTTTTTTTTTTTTTTTTTTCATTTTTTAAATGTCTTTTGTGTGTGCATGTGTGTTTAAATAATGTATGGCATAATGTATCTTTAAATAAGGCCAATAATGACATAATGAATGGCATAATTATCAGTAATAATGACATAATTATTAATTATAATGACATAATGTATCTTTAAACAACAAACTTTTAAACCAATGTAAGATAAAAAAAAAATGATTTATTTGACAATAGAGAGAGATAACCTTTATTAGAATGTCTTTAATATTTTAATATTTTTTCCTAATAATAACTTGCGTACAAAAGGGGCCTGATGACCGAATGGCTAGCGCTCTGGCGTTCGGTACCACAGGTTTCGGGTTCGAGTCCCAGTGGTGCCATGGATGTTTGCAGTGGTTCGAATCCACTTTAAACCGTAGGTCCCGGTCTAATAGGAATCGTAGAGCGTTGCGGGGACATTGTTACTCCGCGTCCGTGACTTATCTTCAAGTTACACGCGCCCCCTGGGTAATGCAAAGCGAGTAACGTCTGTGCAGCACTTGCCTTAAGGCATCCAAGACCAAGCTGTCTAAGTGTTTGCCAGCTGCATTAGAAAGAAAAAAAAAACTTACGTGTAAAATGGTAAAATAAAATTTTTTCTATATACATTTGTTTTTTATTGTCCTACATCTCGAAGATCAAAACATGCAGTAAAAAGAATAAATATTTTAAATAAAATTCACAGTTATGCTGCTAATCAACATATTTTTAAGGAATTCACAGTTTATTTTTCGAATCAGGATTCGCTTCCTTCCATGAGGCAGCTTTTTTGTCCTCTCAATCTCAATGATTATTCTATTATGCTTTTATAACATTTAATGATAAAAAATATTTTTACTCAAACAAACTGTTTCATTAATATTTATTAGCATAGACTTTGCTAGCGCTTATAATAATTCATTTGCTAATCTCTAATGATATTTGCTGATCACTGGATCAGGCAAGCAAAGATAATTAGAAATTCGATATATCCTAATTATTAAAATGAATATTAATTATATGAATAAATATCAGATAAAAACAATTAGATATTCTAACTCAAGATTTTATTAAATATGGCAAGTTGTGAGTGAAAATATATTTCTTAATTATAACCTATGTAAATCAGGGCACATTTGATTAATGTAAAGTAAACAAATTCGATACTAGTATAAGTAATCTTATACGAAATTTTTGTGATTATTTTATTTAGGATTACACTTTTTTTTTAATTTTAAAAACTTGTAAGCATTTTATCTTTATAAGTAATGCTGTACGTATTGAAATAATTTAAGGTTCTTTTTATGTTGAGGTCTTTCAAAAATTTTAATTATTTTATTGCAGTGCGCAGGTTGAGCAACAAGATTGTAAATGGGTGTTGTTGGGTTGAAATACTGGACGCACAGGTGTGAGAGCTTGCGATTTTATTTACACACGTTCAAACACCACACACGTACAATTAACGACAGACAATATTTAACATATTTAAAGTCATATAATTATAGATACGTGGAAGGATTTCACTTCTAAGCCGGAACTCCGATACTCGGCTACGCGCGGGATGCATGAAATATACTTCCTCTCCGGGCGAGAGTCTGTAGACCAACTGACCATTTCTCCTTAACGCCACAGGGGACGCTTTTACTAATGCTTAAGAAGAAGTATGGTTACACTATTTCTTTTCTTGGAATTATAACTATATATTACGCAAAAACTTTAGTTGATGAAAAAAAAAAAAAAAAGTGTTTTACGGATGATAAATTCCGAATAACTGAAGAAACAAAAACACAATAAACAAAAACAAAAACACAAAAAAAAGAAGAAAGAAAAACACAATAAAATTTACAAATCTGTATTAAACAAAATACCGTGAATTGTTGATTCAGTCAAAATGTTCAGCGTTTTATTTTACATTGTTTGACCATACGGTCGAATGATTATATCGTGCACTTCAACATGCAGAGGTACACTCAAAATGTAGAGAACGCTGTCGGCAATGTCCTTGGGTTGGAGAGTTTCAATGGAGTCGTAGAAATCGGATGCTTTACGAGTGGAATCGTCCTTTAGAAAGTTGCCGAGAAATTCTGTTGTCACCATTCCAGGACTCACACTCTGCAAAAATACACATATTAAATGAAACAAGTTGGTAGAGAATTTTATCAATATTTTGTGGGATATTATGCATTTTTAATACTGATGTAAATACTATTGACAAACGAAAGTAAAGTATTATTTCCTAATTTAAAAACTACAAGCAGCACAATATCCAAAACAGAAATATATATATATATATATATACAAATTGCACTTGAGATTTCAATTTATCAGTTGTGACCATGTTCCAACACTCATTTCTTTGATGATATTTGAAAATGCATTATTTAAAACAACTGTAGATTATTGTCAGTTTAGTAGGAAACAGCAATATGATGAGTTATCTTTTTAGTAAAAAAAATAGATGTTAAAAAGGAAAATTATCACGTTCACATACTTTGGAATCTATACGTTTTGCATGTATTGTAGAAAATTTATGCGTTTTAGATAAGGAAAAACCACTTGTAGCATTTCTTATGTACGAGAAAATTAGAAAGTCTAAAGTCTTTTTAAAAGTCTTCTTCCTAAAAGCCTTCTTGGAAGACACTGTCCTCTCCCTTCTTCCGTCGGTGGGCTGTTCATGTACGTGGCCCTTTCAGTTCCTCCCTTGCCTTTCTAACTATTAGGTAGAAAGGCAAGGGGGATGGGGTAAAAGTAGATGGTGCCATTTAAAATTTTCGAAATTTTGTCACTGTAACTGTAACTATTAGAGTTTAATTGTTGATATTCATATGATTCTTAAGCATGTTCCTCAAAATATCTGAAAAAAAATTTTGTTCAGTTTCTGTGAATGGTATGATAGCTAGCGGCTCATATATCAAAATAGTCTTTTTATGAACACCTTGTACATATATATATCGGATGTCCGATAAAGTATTTTTCAGGCAAACTGAATGACGCATGAATCTCTAAGAAGACACTTGACTGAACTGTGAGGAGGAAGGAAAAGAACGATGATGAGACGACGCACATTCGCGACGATAACCCTGCAAAACATTTATGCAAAATAATAATAGAATTGTCCTGGTCCTTATATTTGCATGAAATTATAAATAAATGTTTAAAAAAAAAAGCTCCAGATTTTTAAATTAAAACCCAAAAATTCTCTCTTACTCTGTATAATACTGCCTGATTTTTTTATCAGTTAACGGTGGCAAGGGATGTGTTAATTATCTTTTATATATTTCCCATATTTTAACTTATTCAATTTTTGTGAAAAGATAGAATAAATAATGACTGTTAAATTGACTTCGATTTTCTATAAATTATATATTAAATTGCAGTCATTTTGACACAAAACTATTATTATGTTCAGTAAGTATGTCACAGTAATACTGAAATCACCAATGTTGCATATTTCCTTAAAACTTGTGTTGCTATCTAAAATATCACTATTAATGTTCAACATTTTTCTAATTATTTAACTCATTGTACTTTAATTAAGACGGTCACATTTTTGTTTACCTAAAATCAAATACTGTTCAATCTTTTTGTTAGCTGATTAGTATCACTCCATTTCCCATCAACTTAGACGTTTTAAATTCTAATGTCACATATTCATTATCTATCCAATCTAAGTATTTTGGAAATAAAGACAGCATTGTGTTCGCGTACAAAATAAAACAAGAACTAATTTAGACGGAAAACAAAAAGACGAACCGAAATCCTGATGTGACTGTTGAGGGCTTTGAGCTCTCTCCTGAGGCCTTCGGTGAGGGCTCGTACCATGAACTTGGTACCACTGTAGAAATTGATTCCCATCATTCCAGTCAAGTTTTCAATACGGTGTCCCCACAAAAAAGACCATGCTGAAATAAAAGATACATTTATATCAGTAAAGTCACGTTATTAGGGCTAAGCTTTCTAGTTTAAAACTTGCTAGATCAGGTCGAAAAGACATTACTGCTGGCAGAGACTCTCATAAAGTAACTTAACAAAAAATAAGGGTTGATGAGATCTCAGGATGTTGACATCTTTTACTGATGGGGGATTCTACAAACGATGGGGAATGAAAAATATTTTCCAGTACGACTTTAGGGTGTATTAACTTTACATTTGAAAAATCAAATCTGACAGTTTTGATTCTATACTATTTATCACAACACATACTATACAGAAATAACTCAGTTTTCAAAACAGTGACTGACTGTAGCTCACTCCACTCGTGGAATCTAATATGTTGCCATTTGTTCACTACGTTAGCTTGAATTACTATTTTGGGAAGCGAATTGGGACTTAATTGAAGGGTAACAAATAGAGAATGATTGATGTGATTTGATATTCACTAATTCACATTAAAAGTTTTACCACTGTAGAAATTTCACTACAATATCGTAATAATTAATTCAAGCGTTTTACTGGAAATAGTTTTATTTATAAGTTTGGTTTTAGGGCTTATTTATAGGTTTATTTTAAAAAGTCGGTTCAGCTGACTTTAAAAAAAATGGGGTGAAGCCTCAGGATGTTGCATACTTTCAATTTCTAACGGTGCATCCTGGGGAAGGCTAAATTTGAAAAATCAATCATTTTGCAGCTTTTATTAGGCGAATGACCATTGATTCAGACATTTAAAAACAATATTATTTCTGCCAGTAATATACACTGAAGTGACAAAAGTCATGGGATACGTCTTAATATCGTGTCGGCCCTCCTTTCGCCCGGCGAAGTGCAGCAACTCGACGTGGCATGGACTCAACAAGTCGTTGGAAGTCTTCTGCAGGAATATTGAGCCATGCTGTCTCGATAGACGTCCATAATTGTGAAAGCGTTGATGGTGCAGGATTTTGGGGCACGAACAGAACTCTCGATGATGTCCCATAAATGCTCGATGGGATTCATGTTGGGCGATCTGGGTGGCCAGATCATTCGTTGGAATTGTCCAGAATGTTCTTCAAACCAATCGCGAACAGTTGTGGCCCGGTGACATGGCGCATTGTCATCCATAAAAATTCCCATCGTTGTTTGGGTACATGAAGTCCATGAATGACTGCAAGTGATCTCCAAGTAGCTGAACATAAGCATTTCCAGTCAATGTTCGGTCCAGTCGCACCAGAGGACCAAGTCCATGCCATGAAAAAACAGCCCACACCATTACGGATCCACCACCAGCTTGAACAGTGCCTTGCTGACAGTTTGGGTCCATGGCTTCGTGGGGTCTGCGCCACACTCGAACCCTACCATCAGCTCTTACCAACTGAAATCGTGACTCATCGGACCAGGCCACGGTTTTCCATTCATCTAGGGACCAATCGATATGCTCACGTGCCCACGAGAGTCGCTGCAAGCGATGTCGTTCTGTCAGTAAAGGCACTCGAGTCGGTCTTCTGCTGGAATAGCCCAAGAAAGCCAAATTTCTCCCACAGTTCTAACAGACAAGTCCCTTGTACATCCCACATTGATTTCTGCGGTTATTTGACGCAGTGTTGCTTTGACTGTTAGAATTTACGACTCTTTGCAGACGTCGCCGGTCTCGGTCGTTAAGTGCAGGCGGTTGACCACTGCGCTGTCCATGGTGGGATGTTATGCCTGAAATTTCATACTCTCGGCACACTCTTTGATACAGTGGATCTGGGAATGTTGAATTCCCTAACGATTTCCGAAATGGCATGACCCATGCGTCTAGCTCCAACTAACATTCCGCGTTCAAAGTCTGTTAATTCCCGTCGTGCGGTCATCATCACGTCAAAACCTCTTCACATGAATAACTTGAACAGAAATGAAAGCACTGCGCATTTATACCTGTTCTACGCGATGCTACTGCCATCTGAAAATTTGCATATTGCTATCCCATGACTTTTGTCACTTCAGTGTATAATTTCAAGTAACTCGCCAATCCATAATAAATTGATCGATGAAGTAAAATTTTCATGTTTTAAATATTTAATTTTGTTCAGAAAACTTTAAATTTATCTACTCATTTTAATTATTTTTAAATTTGTATTTATTTTAAAGAAGTTTTGTTTTGTATATCTCGCCTCTAAACATCTGCAACGCATTTAAACATGACAAAATTTATAAATGCTTACCTGCTGATATGAATTATGAATCCGTCGTGGATTCCTTTCTCTAGCATTAGTTTCACAGATTGTTGGGTGCAGATACACAATGCCATTATATTCACCTACACATGAAAAGAAAAAAATATCATTTCAATCACAGTTGGGATTTCTTAGATATATTATCTATGTCGAAACCTACTATGTAAGTATTGCAGTAATAATGTATCGTAATTATAAAAACGTAGTAATAATACACTGTAATTTGTAATATTGTAGTGTTTGGTATTGGTAACACCTGTAACACATTTTGTTTTATTTATGCATTTTAAGCATGTTTTGTTAAATGTGTTTAAAGTATGATATTTCTGTTTTACAAATGTAATTTTGAAGTCTTTTCCAAATAAGTTTCTTTCAATTATCGGTCTAGTGTTATAGCATTATAAAATGATCTCCGTAAATAAAAATATTCCCTGTTTTTAATTAGAATTTTAAGAAATGCTATGTTTAAAGTAGTAAATTTTGAAAAAAATGATTAATTCTTCAAAGAGACATTAATGGAATTGTTTATATATATATATATATATTTTATTTTTATAAATATTCCCAACATAGCATTCTTGAATATAGTTCTGCATTTATTATTATGTTCTGTTATCTGAAACAAAAATTGTATTACATTGCTTCTGATCATAAAATTAAGCTCTCTAAATGTGGATATAAATTCGCTGAATTTGTTAAAGACATTGTAATAAATAATGCCTTTTCAAACGTCAGATTTGTTCACTAGGAAGAAATTACATCAGTAATTTGTTTCAAGAGATAAAAGGTCAGCATTTCAGTGATCCTTGTAGAAAATCTGAATATTCCAATCAGGTAAGTAAGCCACACCATCGCACTACCTTTTGCAATCACCAATAAACATTGATCTCAATCTTGTTATGATAAGAGAAAACAATAACTGTTGATCCAGATTTTTATGCTCAGCTTAATTCATAAAGACCAATTCTAAATGATTAATGAAACTAAAATTTTTAAATTGATTATCATTAAGAAAATATTCACAGAAATGAACAGAAAAAGCTAATTTTGACCTCCTCAACAAGTTCAAGTTTGTCTACTTTGCAAATATGTTCATGAGCTTTTGAAAATTTTCAAATTTTTGATGAAGGAATGTAGCGTTCAAATGATTCGTCGAACATTCGATCAAAATGATTCGACTGACGTCCAAATGATTCGATGTACATTCGATCAAAATAATTCGATTCAGAGCATAAACATCAAGGTGATGAAGAACATACACGTTATCTTGTATCCATTTAATTTGTCCAGTGTTAGAATTTTATAAACTACACACTATTTTTTTATTCAATTTTTGTTTAAATATTTCATAAATTTAAAGCTGTCAATTGCTATCACGAAACAATCGATGCCAGAAACAATCGAATTCAACTAGATAAACACAAACTATCTCCGTGCCGATTGCAATTCTCCTCTCCGTTAACTGTTATGTTTTTTCTCATTCAGACAAAACTTTACTCACTCTTGTCATATTCATAATTAAGAGTGATTGGTAGAATCACTCTTTTACTCCTGTGCTTTTATTTCTTGGTGTCCTTTAATTTCTAACGTGTAGCGCTAAAGTCACAGGAAAGGTGACATACCTCACAAAGAAAAAAACTTACATCCAACATATTTTTCCAATCCGATGGTTTACCAGTGAGGAGTGGAGTATTGTGGCTCAGTCCAGCATTGTTGATGCAAACGTCCAGGCGTCCAAAAGTACGACGGATCTCATCAAACATGGACAATATTTCGGATTCTTGAGTGAGGTCGCATCTACAAAACACATGTTATGATTTAAAGACATCATCGTAATAAATAAAATCAAACATTCATTAAAATCTTTTCTTTTTTTTTATTAAAATTCTCTTGCATTATGAATTATTTTATACATAGAAATATGAGGTAAGCTCAAATGGAAATGTTTTTTTTGCAAGTGAATTTTATGAAAGACATTTTCCTTTATTTTGATTTATTTAATTTCTTATGGAAGTAATTTTCACACCATAAGAAACCACTGGAATTAAATACATTTAAAAGGAGAAACACTAATATTAAATAATTTAAAAATTTATTATTGACAGATTCCTAAACATGAGATGTTTTCTTTTTACGGGGAAGGGCTGTCAGCCCAACGCTCTACAGACCTATTAGACCGGGACCTACGACTTAAAGTTGATTCCGAACCACTACAAACATCCAGCCAAGCCCTGACGGGACTCGAATCCGAGGCCTGCGGCACGGAGCACCAGCGCCCTACTCACTCGGCTATCAGGCTCCAAGTTAAATAATTACTAGATTAAAATATTTTTTTTTTTACCTGCATCTTAAAACCATAATCCTGAACGATCTAAAAATATAATTAGAATATGGATTTTTTTTCAACTTACTTGATTGCCACCAGTTTTCCAGGAGCGGCCTTGACTGCATCTTCTTCCGCAATTGCACGAATTTTTTCCACGCTTCTGGCGCAGCCTATCACCACCATGCCATGCTGCACCAGAGCCCTACACAGCCCTGCGCCGATGCCAACAGACGCCCCTGTCACGAGGGCTACCCTTCCACTCCAACGTTCCATTTCTTCTAAATAACTATTGTGTGAAATGATTAGTCAATAAAGGTTACTGAATCACTGGGTATTCAGGTGCTTAAAAATGTCTGAAGTTCCGTTATCTCTCTCCTGATATTAAGATTTATCAAAACATGAAGATATTCATTTCTGGAAGGGAGAAGATAGTTCATCACTGTGAAGTGTTTCGCTTGAATTTAGCACGTGTCTTCTTCTTTCCCCTATCAAAGTGATCTTTGATATCTTTCATCGAAATTTTTTTATAATTTCATCAATTTTTAAAAAACAATTTATATAACATCTAGAAAGAAAATTAAATTGTATAGATTTTTTTAATCTCGCAAAGAAATATACAATACAAATGTTAAGACATAAATTAATTTTAATGAAAATGCTACAATTTTATTAATTACAATTATTTCAGTGGTTTTTTTTTTAATTTGTTAAGTAAATTAAGAGAAAAGACCTATTGTCCTCAAAATATTTACTTTTTTTTTTTTTTTATTCTTTATTTATCTGTTTTTTTAAAAAAAAATTAAATTGTTACATTTCTTCAATTAAATCACTGGTTCCCAAAGCAACGTGGCACCTCCTAGGGTAACAGCCCTGTAGGTGTCTTTGGGGGCTGTTTGATTCAAATAAAAGGGAGGGGAAAGTATAAAGAATGAAGAAGATATAATAAAATTTAGAAAAACTATTCGTACATGTTTCACTTATAGTGCAACATTATTTTCCTGGTAAAAATACAAATTGTATGTTATAACTTATTGGCGGTATAGTCTGCCCAGAAGTCTTGAGAAGTAAATACTGGTTGGCAAGAATTGTTGACGAGTCCTGCTTACATCAGGAAAAATTTATGCGTGTTGTAGAGATTACGTTAATACAAATAGATGTAACAACCAAATTACCAGCCCATTAGCTCAGTTGGTTAGAGTGTCGTGCTAATAACGCGAAGGTTACGAGTTCAAATCCTTCCAAAGGCCAATATTTTGGCGTGATGGCCGAGTGACTGCCGCTTAGTTGCAGTGATTTCAGTTCGAGTCCGTTGGTGCCATGGATGTTTTCAGTGGTTCGGAATCCATTTTTAAACCGTATGTCTCAGTCTAATATGAATGTAGGGCTGACAATCTTACCCCTTAAAAGAAATATCGCCTGTCTCGAAATCCACCAGCAGGCAGACGGCCTTGAGCCACCATGGGGATGTTGCGTCAATGAAGAACATCCAAATGACGATGAATGAAGTATATAACAGGCATAGCATTTATTTGTATACTACGTGAAAATCGTGTTCATGTAAAATCCTCATTAGTCATTCATTAAAATAAATTATCATCAAAAGATTGATCTCAACTCCAATCGTAATTAATTCGAACTGTTTGTCTCAATCTTCTATGTGTAATGGTGTTACAAACGTTGATTTTCTCAAGCTCCAATATGTCTTATTTGCTTGTTTAAGACGTACCTAGACTTATAGATACATAACAGAATATTTTTTTTCTTTCTAATGCAGCTGACAAATAAAACAGCTTGGTCTTGGATGCCTTAAGGCAAACGCTGCACAGACGTACTCACTTTGCATTATCCAGGGGTGCGTGTAACTTGAAGATAAGCCACGGCCGCGGAGTAACAATGCCCTCGCAACGCTCCTGTTAGACCGGGACCTACGGTTTAAAGTGGATACCGAAACACTACAAACATCCATGGCACCGCCGGGACTCGAACCCGAGACCTGTGGTACCGAGCGCCAGAGACCACTCGACCATTCAGGCCCACATAATAGAATATAAATTTTTTTTTATATTTCTCTGTTCACTTAAAGAAGGCAAATTCTTATGAGAGCGCTGAATAATTTTTTTTTTTTTTTTTTCCCTGAAAAGAGAGGAAAAAACAAATAGATTTCGAAACCATTGAATTAAATGTTATATTGAAATACAAAAATTAAATCTTGCTAATTAATTTGGTTTTAATTTACCCACATTTGATTGGTTCAAATAATATTTAATTCAAAAATGCCCATGGTAAAAATTTCAACTATTGATTATTTATTTAAAATTCTATATTTGATTATTTATTATAAAATGATAATATCAACATTGAATACAAAATTTTTCTAAATCATGAATTTATATTTGATATTAATAATACATGGGTAGCAGCCGAATTAAATGGTATCACAGCCAGCTGAATCGAAGGGAATTTCCTTTTGGAACGTCACTCGTGGAACAACAAGTCAGCTGAAATGTTCTTTTTTTCTATGCATTTTTAATCAGATTTTGTGAATTCTTTTGCATACTATGTAAAAAAAAAAAAAAATTCGAAACATACTCTTTCTCAATATGTCTAACACAACATTGGCGACCCACATTTTAAAAGGTTGCAGGAAACTTTCTCTGACACGGATTATTTCACTTTCACTTTCATCAGAGTTTTATTTTATTTATTTATTTTTATTTCGCCGGTTTTCGTCACTTTTATTCCTAGTGTATCGCCATGTGGATATTTGTGCTATGAATATTCAAGTTTATAACTTTAGTAATCCTGCTTTCTAGTTATTTATGTGTTAGTTATTTATTAGTTTTTTATGTTATTTGCATCGGGGACACCAAAATTAACGTGACCATATGTCCCGTTTTAATAAGTTTTTCCGTAATACTCAAATATAGCTTCTGAAAGACAAATTTCTCTGATTTTTCAATGAAAACCACTCACAGTGACAGTTTGAAAAATTTTTCTTTTAAACCGCGAAAAATTAAAACATTTCGATGACCTATAGTACCCAAAAGACTGGGAAGGAGCTGTGTATTATTCCATTATTTTATTTATTATTGTTTTCAAAACTGCTGAAAATGAAAAAATTTTTTTGGTGATGATAGTAGCTATGTAACGTATGGTGATCTCGAAAGCTTTTCTGATAAATCAAGGACTATAGTTCTGATTTTAATCTGAAACTTATTTAAATGTAACTGGTTAAATAATTTATACTTCAATTTCTATAATAAAATATAAATAAAACAGGAAAAATAAACTTATTGAACCTAATCCTAACAATGAATATTTACTATTTTAGTAAAAAAAATTGTTCTGAAACAAAATTGCATTAAAAAAATTCTGATCCATTAAAGAGTTAAAAATATATCATATGTATATTGTTACAAAAAATATTTTGTAAAAGTACATACAAAATTTAATTGGATGCATCACATTTAATTAACTGAATCAAATACTGTTTCAGTGTTTGGTTTTATTTTCGTAACAACTAAATTCAAATTATTTTTGTTCAACTAAATTAAAAAATAAATCTAAATTTCCGTAAATCCCATATATATATATATTTTTTATATTTGTTAATAATCATCAGTAAAAATTCAATCTCAGGTGTGTGTTGACAAAACGAACTTTACGTTTTTTAATGCATTATTTTTCAAATATTTATGATTGCGAGTATTTTTTAGAAAGCCAAAGTTTACAACTGTGTATCTAATAACTGTGTTTGTGTATCTAATATTAGTGAAGTTTTTCTTGAGAAATTCTTTTATTAGAACTTTTATTAAACTTCAGTTCATTGTTTCAAATTCTTAAATGTCCTTAATTTGTATGCCATACTTCTTTCAACCACAAAATGACCTGATGGCCATGTGGCTAGCGCTCAATTTGGCCTGACAGTACGACAGTAGACTTCATGTTTGAATTTTAGCGGTGGCATGGTTGTTATTCGCATATCGGACGATAAAACAGTTGTTAGTTTTTATCTGCAAGTTTTTGGTTGTTCTCAGTCAGGATATCATGTGTCTAAATTTATTCTCACCGACTTGTCCCAACACCTCCTTTAAGCATTATCAGAACGGCCGAGATGGCCGGCATCATGATAAGGTGACCAATCCAGCCTCTGTCATTCTAATGATTATTTCCTTCTAACCTTGAACCCTTTTCCTATTTTAGCTGAGTACATTAGCATTGAGCAATTGAGCAAAAAAGGAAATCGCGAGTATAATTTTTACAAACTTTATAAGCGAGTATAATTTTTACGTTCTTAATTTGTATACCATACTTCCGTCAAACACAAAGCAGCCTGATGGCCCAGTGGCTAGCCTTCTGGCCTTCAGTATTACATGCTTCATGCTAGAATTCTGTTATGTGCTAGTCGGACGATGAAACAGTTGTTGGTTTTTATCTATCCGGTTTTTAGTTGCCCACATCAGGTGTGTAAATTAACTCTCTCCAGCTTGTCCCAACACCTCCTTTAAGCATTATCAGAACGATCGAGTTGACCGCTATCCAATGATTATTTCCTTCCAACCTCAACCCTCTTGATGCGTACATTACCATTGAACTGTAACTGAGCAAAAAGAAGGAAATCTCGAGCATAATTTTTATGAACTATTTTATCAACAAATCCAGAGATATTTTATAATATACGAATTCTGTATTATTTGCAATTGAAATGTATTTAGGTAGCGATATTACAACCCAGTCATTTGTAAAAATCATTAATAGTGAACTAAAAATAGTATAGAGTTGTACTTGGCGATAACAGTGCAATGACTCATCGGCTGCAAACTGAAGGACTCGATAAGGATTTTGTGATATCGCTCGTTTGACATTGAACAATCAGAAATGCTTAATACGAGTGCCATTTCAACTGGAATATCGTCTTTGCTTTCTTTAAAAGAGTGAGTTATCTTTCTATTTTATTATTCCTCATTAATGTGAAATTCAACAGATGGTAAACAGAATAATTTTTTATTCAAACATTTAATATCATAACTATATTTTATTAAATAACGCCAGATAGTAAATCTCATAAACTTAATATAATAGTGTATTTAATTTAAAACGTTAGATAAAAATATAAGATGATTCAGATTTCTATATCTTATAATTTTTTCAATTAAAATGAATAATATCGTATGCAAAATTATTATATACACACAGACAAATATTCATTTTAATACTTTAGATGCATATTCCTAATATGAAATTAATATCTCGTCAGAGATAAAAGAGAACAGCAGAAATGAACCTTCTGCCATTTGGGACAAAACACAACAGTTAAAATATAAGCTTATAATCTTAAATAACGATCGGGAAGTATACAAAAAAAAATTCCCTTCTAGATTAAATCAAATAATTATAACTTTCATACCTTTCAAATCGCATTAGTTTAAACATTTTAATTTTTATTACAACGTACAATTTTAATTAAATGTTAACAGCATGTACAATATTATGGTACTCAATTCCAATTTATTCATATTAATTATTGAATAATTCCAGTTCACCCACTTTCCATATTGTAGCATTTTTTTTTTTTCTCACGGGAAATGTTTTGGCATTTCATTCCAGGTGAAAGGAATGTATGCTATTTAACAAGTAAATAATAACAACCCATCACTGAAATTTGACAGCAGACAAAGAGTAGGTGGGTAGTTATTACATGCAATTAGTGTTTTCAGGGCCGGATTTAGATGAAAAGAGGCCCTAGGCTATTCCCACTTATGAGGCCCTTTCATCTCGCATTTTTAAGTTTGTAAATTGCATGAGAGATAATAAAATACATCATTACTGTGATATATATCGATACGTTAAATGAAATATGTTGTGATTGGTACTAATCTTTATAAGAAAAATTTGGCACGTATAATAAATAAAGTCGAAAACACTTATTTGGACATTTATTCTCAGCACTATATAGTACTTGTAACAATAACTAATCAAACATAACACACAATATTTACAAAGAAACAAAAATTCAAATAATAAAAAATCTTTGACTACGAAAATAAAATGCTCAATAAAAAGTATCAGATTTTCTATCAAATTAAATTAAATATATTCAATACATTGAAGATTAAAGCAAATTCAATTCAGTTAAATTTATTTCATAATAATTCGCATTTAATGTTCAAGTATGAATTATTATGAATTTTAAGGTTTTAAACTGAACCAAAAATGAAACTTTATTCAAACAAAATCCAGATCACAAAAAAAAAAAATATCAAATTGTATATCATATTAAATTTTATGTTAATAGTTATTTTATTTGAGAACTGATTGAATCCAAGTATACATTTAAAATGAAATAGTAGACTAGAAGAATTTCTTTCTAAACTTTTTCACACAGAATTCTTCTATAAGTTCATCAAAATCTATTTTTCTGAAGGTTTCATTTTCGAAACACAAAACTTTGGTGCAATCTAGTATATACAAACGAACAGATCCAATGAGCCGAACGCGTTGATCTTTACCAATACATTTTTATGTTTGTTTATTAGTCACATGTGTAGAATTTCTCCTTATTTTCGATTCAGTGTTTTAGTGTTTTGTTTTTAGAATAGTGTAATTCTAATTTTGCTAACTATTTGACTTGGCCTTGAGGCCCTAGGCTGAAGCCCAGTTAGCCTATAGGAAAATCCGGCCCTGAGTGTTTTGTACAACCTGTGTGAGAACAACCTGACACTCACATCTTATAGCAGGTATTCGGGATCATGTTTAATGAGACTCAGGAAATTAGTGAATGTCTGTGCGACCTTCACATGCCGAAACATTTACGGATTGAATATGGACTACACCATAAGTTGTTCCATCGTGATTGATGATATACCACGAGTTGCGAAATTTCTACTCCATTGAAAAATGATGAAAGCTGGCCTCCCCTGCTTTGACAGATTGTCTTAAAGGAGATTTTGGGGGAATAAAAGACAGTTCTGCGACCAGTCGACCAGAAGTGTTATTTTTCTCTGAAGTGACTGAATAGCCCAGTGTTTTCGCCTGTTTTTTTTTTCAAATTGAACCCCTTGTGGTTTCACTTACCATGCCGTGTGATAAGCAATGTCTGCCACAGACCAGGAAATTAGATTCGTCGTAGACTCGAGAACTCTGAAAATCTTTGGCCTCGGAGTGAACAGCACTTGTGATCAAATTTTTTTTTTTTTAATTTTGCATCTCTTTGTATAATAACCCAGGGTTCATTATTTGTAAATATACATATACAGTGCTTGTAAATAAAAAAAAAATTGTTTCCATGAACCTGAAAGTGGACCTCTTCTTGAAGCCGTTATAGGTCTAATATGGGCTGAGACGTTACAATATTATGCTTTATGGTCCAAGACCGAATTTTTCCCTACACTCCGCATAAAGATAATACTAAAATCACGTGTCTCTATATTTCCGGCCCACCCATATTGGCGATTTAAGATGCATGAGGAAATTCATCGTAGGTGGAAACCCGTTTCAACTGCTGTGCTCTTTTTCCGTTTCCTAATTGTTCCCATCAAAATGTAAGAACTATTTCTCAACATTCTCGAACATTACTAAAACGGTTTTTGCATTTTTGTCTTCATGAATATACATTCGCAATATAGAACTGAAAACAATTTAAAAATCTTGTGATGTCGCAAAAATTATTCTTTAAGGTACATAAGAACATGAGACAGCAATGGAATGAAAAATACAAAGCTAATACTGATTTTGATGAGATCATCGTGATTGTTATAATTTTTTTATTAACTTCTGATAAATATGCACAAAAATAATCTCGTATTTAAAAAGGACTTAATATGCTTTTTTCATTGTTTTTTTCCCAGAAAAATTATTAAAAAAAAAAATTCGATACATTATTTTCGAAAAATACAACTAGGGAAAAAAAAAACTTTTTGGCGACATTTAATTTTGCATTTAAATTTTATTCAATTTTAAATGAGTTGCTTTTTCAATATGCTACAGGCATTTCTTCAAAAACACTAAGTACAGAGTATATATCAATAAAGCCTGGTTATTCGGTTTTTCCAAAATAACAGTTGAACAAATGTCTTGATATAATAAATAACAAGTAATATAAAAAAAAAATTTAATGTCAATTCCTACTTTTTTTTTCACTATATTGCAGAAAGTCCTTTATAAATAAAAGTGAAATATTCCTCTCTGGCATCCTTCATCACATCTGGCATCTGTCATCTATTATTAGATTACATGCAACTTAAACCTAAACTAAAATTAATTAATTAAATTTAATTAATGAATTAATATTTGAAAAAACTGTATTAACATCAAGTTCCAAAAAATGTATTTGGAATTAACTGGATGAATAAAAAGTATTTTATTAACGATTAAAAATTTGAACAAGATATATATAGGGAGAGTGGAAGCTAATAGCAGGAATTGAAAAAAGTAATTGGTTATTGCTATTTAAAGTAAAAATAACGTAACAAATTATTTTATGTAAAAATTTTTGCTTTGTGTATAAATATTTTTTTTTTTTTTTTTAATCTTTAGATAATTTTGGGGGAAAATTATTAAAAAAATATATAGTACAAGAAATATGTTTTTGAAATGTCAATTAATAGAGTCTATTCCATTTGACATTCCATTTGACATGAACTATTCTATTTGTTCTACTCTTTTATAAGCCATAGAAGATTTTTAAAAAATAAAAATTAATATATAATGTATTTATGATTATTTTTATAAATAAATAACATGTACTATAAATGTCAATTTAGGGTATTTTTGTTAATAATAAAACAAACATTTCACAAGTGGAATACAATTGTAAAAATGTTTCTCATGTCATGTCGTGATTTCATTATAATTCAAAATCAGATTGAAAAATATTCTGGATATTTTGTTTATTTATTTACATATTTTTATTTCATTCTCGTAAAATTTAGAAAATTGTCTATTAATTTTACATTAAATTTTAAATTTTTACAGCTAATTTCTTGAATTACAAGTTTTCGAAACATTATTTTTTTTGTGAAAATTGATTTCAGTTTTCTAGTTATAGTTTAATCCATTAAATACTAGCTACTCTGTTTTGATTTATTCATGGTTTAATATGGCTCTTGCCTTTCATAAAAATTTCATTTATAAGCTTTTATTGTTAAAAAATGAAATTAAAGTTCCTGAAAAATTAAAATGATTCTAGTATTTTAGCATTTCTTTGATTGCAAAAAAATTTTATTTATGAGAGATTAATATATTATAAATTAAATTTTAAGGCCGAATTCAGGATACTGTCTGTAAAAAAGTATCAAACCTGCTTTAATTGTGAAGCTTGTTTATTCTGGTATATATAAATTAATTATTTGTTAAAAAATTTAAAAAACAACAAGATTGAAAACAAATTAATATTTTAACGAAAGTAAATAATTACAAAATAAAGCAGTAGATGGCAGCACAATATAATATGTATGATGTATCAGTTGAATACTCTCGAACGTAGATAGTTTTCATTTTTCAACATCTATCACGTGATAAATAAATGCCAGGTCTTCAAAATGTAATATTTCGTTTGTTAGTTACAATAATGATACTCTAATGGCAATAATCGCAATTATACTCTAAGGATTTGTTTTCCGTTTCAAATTTACATAGAATTCATGTTGCAACTTATTTCATAACAGCATATTATTAAATAACCGCATGTCATTTTTATTTACTTTAAACAGCATGTTTGCAGCCTCATAACAATGTTATATTTTTATTTTATAAAAATAATAGAAATTATTTTATAAAAAAATTATTAGCGAGTTTCTCTGATTCTTAAAGAATTTTTACATTAAATCTTCCTGTGTACACTCTCTGTCGATTTGTCAGAATTATAGACGAGTATTTGGCAACACGCCTATTTTTGGTTCGGTTTTCGTTCGGTGTGCTTGCGGCAAGTCAAGTTGCGGTAGTGTTCTGCAACCCTCGTAAAAAACTAATTAAATAATATAATCCTATTTTAATGATAAATCTTATTAATACTCGTCTCATAATTTTGGCGACTGATTTAATAGTGGATCAGTTGATGACATTATGCAAGTTATTGCAAAAACCATCACGATTTTAAGCATGTTAGGTTATTTTTTTAAGTTCAGATAATTGCACTGACATTATTGAAGTAAATAATCCCGAAAAGAAAAAAATATATACCAATTTCTTTAATTTAAATAATATTAGCACTGCGCATACAATATGATACTTGCTCGTAGTATATTATGAAGAAAAAAAAAAAAAACGTTTATGTCATTCCTTTTTACAAAAATATAAAAATTTTCCAGAAAAGAGCCTTTGAATGTAGCTATAAATACAAGTCTAAAAAAGATCTGCTTTTCTTAAGTTTTTGTGAAAAAATGAGAGCTTTTAATTACTTTTAACATGCTATGTTCCTTTTTCCTTCTCCTTCCCCTCATTTCTTCTGTATTGATAAAGTATTGGTGTCTACATAAATAAAATAAAATAAAAGCTGCATAATCAAAATTCTAGAGATACACAAAAGAAAAATAATGAAACATAGATCTAGAAAATCTATTAAAAATTGAAAATTATCGGAATATTTTATCAGAAATTTAAAGGAAGAGCATTCAAACAATGCCTGTTAAGTTTTTAAAGTCATTGCTTTACAACGCCACATGCAATGAAGGGAATTACTGCTGGAAGCCAATGGATGGAAAGTGTCGTGTTGGTACATCTGTTATTATTTTTCAGGTAGAATGGAACGCTGGCAAGGACGAGTTGCATTGGTTACAGGAGCATCAGCGGGAATCGGAGCTGCTCTCTGTCGAGAATTGGCCCGCCAGGGAATGAAAGTTGTTGGATGTGCCCGAAATGTTCAGAATATACAACACATAGCCAACGAAGAGGCAGAACGAGGAAGCCCTGGATTGATCCACGCTATTAAGTAAGAGGGATTTATAAAAATTCTTATTTCTATATTAAGATTATGAAAATTGGATTTGTTTCATCTTATTCCCCTTAATGGAAATAAAAGTGGCAAATTGCATTAAATAACTAATTATATTAATTTTCAACCGGTGTGCTAAAATGTTTCCAACTGTTCAAAACTTTCCATTCGTGGGCGGATCGTATAAATATTCCTTCGTTCAAGCTACTAAGTGGATGGGCGAGAATTATTTGTTGATAATGAGCTCGTTATACGTTAATCTCGCTTGTGACGTAGATTGCATCACTATTTTTAAAAAACTAAAAGACTCGGGGGGTAGTTATGATGGCATATGAGGACGCCTAATATCGATAGTTGAGCTACTTGGATAGAATTTTCCGGATTTCTTCTCCAACGATGCATATCAGTAGGTTAAACTTTTGAACTCTTTCAGCAAAACAATAATCACTTGCTTCCACCAGAAACTCTGTAGTCCCATATGTAAAAACCTATCTAAGAACATTACAGATCGAAATAATGTTAGTGTATTTGATATTCAATTAGCATTTTGGGGGACATTTAAAAAGTGTCCAAAAAATTTGTTTTGGGGATTTTACTAAATGTCTCTTAATCTTTAAACAAATTTTAATTTTAAAATGTTTATCTTAAAAAAATTCTATATTATGAATCTACGATTAAAGACATTATAAGTCTACCATTAGCAAATAATTTATTACAAAATTATCACGAAATTTACAAGAATACTACATCCATCCTTACAATTATTGCATAATCAAAAGTTTTTCTCAAAGGAGAACCACAAGAGAACCAGCACATAAACTACTTGCTTAGTTTCAGTTCTTCCGTCTACCCCCTCAAGCAGAACTTAGTGGAAAGACCCTGTTTAAATTGCACCCCTTTATTTTTTTTTTTCAAGGGTTAAGGTGGGAAGATTATGCTGCTGATAGAACTAGTATCTCAACGTTAACATACTTCGATATTTTTATGTATTCGGCAATAATTAAAAATATAAACATATTTAAAAAAAAAAAATGTTTTTCAGATGTGATCTGACAATGGAATCTGATATCTTGTCGATGTTTGATGAAATACGTAGAAGTTTCAAACGCCTTGATGTTTGCATCAACAATGCTGGACTAAGTCATGATGCATCTTTACTTACTGGCAATCCAAAAGAGTGGAAGAACATGATAGATGTGAGTTATTCATTGGTTTTCATACATTTTTATTTACTTTTTATATGTAATGTATAAATTCCTCGCTTAGATTTGTTATTATCTTTAAATAAATGAAATCCTTCATTTTCTGACTAAAATCACTTTTAATTACACAGATAATTTTAAACAGTTACAAATAGACATTATAGTACACTCCATTTTAAAACGAAGGCCCTATCTCTATCTTATCTCTTACTTTTAGTCTATTTCCTGTTTGTCCACAAAACGCATATATCGTGCTGTTTAATACCTTAATCATATTTAGATGCCCTCCCTGTGAATAACTAAAAAATATCTCCTCCTTAAATACAAAATTATGCTTTGATTATTCCCAGACAGGAAGATGTCCTAAATAAGAACTCAAAAGTTCCCAAAACTGCAAGGAAGATTAGGAGCTAGAATAAATATTTAAGAATGTCCTTCCTTGATTTTGGTAACATTCTGCGATTGATGTTCTCTTGAATAGCACTAATGGAGTCATTGAGTAAAATACCTTTTTGTAGCTGAAGGGGTTACGAGAAGGAATTATTTTAAATTCCTTATTTGGATTGTTTTGAGTGATATTTTCATAAAGATTCAGTGGTTTTTAGACAATCAAAAACTCGAATGAGAAATAATTTGTTCATTATCTTTAAAATATGTCATTATAGTTACTTTCACATAATTCTAATTAAATGCTGTGTAAGTGTAGTGGAGTCTGATAACCGAATAACTGGCAGGTTTCGAGTTCGAGTCCCTGTGCCATGAATGTTTGTAGTGGTTCGGAATCCACTTTAAACCGTAGGTCCCGGACTGATATGGCTAGGACCTGATGGTTAGCGCTCTGGCGCTCGGTACCACAGGTTTCGGGTTCGAATCCCGGCGGTACCATGGATGTTTGTAATGGTTCGGAATCAACTTTAAGCTGTAGGGCCCGGCCTCATATGACCGTAGAGTATCACAGAGCCCAATCAGACTTCTCACCTACATCATTCCCAAACTGTAAAGGAGTAACTCAGCTCTAGGCAGTGGTGAGGTGCAATAGTAGAGATCTAATAAGACTGTTGGGCGTAGGGCTGAAAATCTTACTCCTTAAAAAGACTTCTCATGTTCAGAAATCTGCCGGTAGGCAGACGATTTGGCTCACCCTGGAGCTGTTGCGCCAATGATGATGATAAGTGTAATATCTCCAATAAATGTAGGCAGTAAATTATATTAATATTAGTTATTTATTATTTCCGATAGAAATAATAAATACATCTAAACTATAGCTTAATCATTGCTTAATAAAGTCTATAAGCTCCAACGGTTCTTTAATAATTCTGACAGTTATTAGCAGAAGTAGGACGTTACTAAGTCATAATGTAACTTAGCAACGTCCTATTGTAACGACGTTTGCAAATTTTCTGATTATTCATCAGTAATATTTATTTAGCCTTCAAATAAGAAAGGTTTTCCATTGATTGTATAAAAGTAAAAAAAAAAAAAAAAAAAGGAATCCGATTAAAGTGTCTTTGCAAATGCAGATATTTAAACCCGGTAACTTTATTTTATGCTATAACATGTAAACTTTCATCGGCTAGCTCAAATTTCTTTACGTCGAGAGAAAATTGAATTTTCAATTATTTCAATGAGAGCCTTAAGTGCTATACATTAAGACGCAGTTTTTTTTAAGAAGACTGAAGTTCAACTACATAATATTATTTATTTTACAAAGTAAAGCAATGACTACAGCACAAAATATAAACTATAACTAACAAACTTTTTAAAATCTTTAAAAAGATGATGTATCACCTCACGGTTGCTACACATCATTTAATCAACATTGGTCTCGCGAAAGTTCAGACTGAAACTAAACTATTATCATGGGAAATCGCCCATTATGCGTCTCACTCCTCGAATTCGCAACCTCAAACCGCCCAATGCACTTAATGTATCTATTTAAACATAATATTCTACAAAGGTCCCCTTGGCGTTTCTCTTCACTGGCAATAGCTTTTATGGAACAAGAAAGAGAGCAATACCTTTTTATTTGCCTTAATTTATCATGTATATCACTTTAATTTGCATTCAAACACGATGCATTGTTGATTTACGAACTATTACAGACAGAATCTGTTACTAGCTTGATTGTACTCGAAACTAGCACTTTGTTTACTTATGTTTAGGAATGTACCACGTAATTAAAGCAATATGAAGAACAAGCATGCGCTTCATAGCGCTTTACACGTTAGTTTTCAGGTTTCACCCAATGCAAATGCAGTATCATTACATTTGAGATATCTCACTGAATCACAGTACCCGTAATTTCAGAAGGTAATGTTGGCGGTATTGGCGCCTTTTGAAAGTAAAACTTCTATTTTATCTTGGTAAACGACGATTTGATCTAATGTTACTATAAATCACGTGAGATGCCCTAAATAATCTTTTAAAATGTATTGTTATAAATATGATAAATCTGTAATTACTCTAATAAATTTTTGATAACAAAGATGTTCAAACAGTCAAAAGAACTTTCTTGAAGGTTAACGTCCTTGCTCTGAGTATCTGCACCCGAGAAGCGGTGAAACTGATGAAGGAAACTGGAGTTGAAGAAGGACAAATAATACACATCAGCAGGTAGGAAATATTTTTATGTGCATGTATTGTAAAACATTTTTTTTTTTTTTTTTGTTAATGAAGAATGCATAAGATTAAAACATTATGAAAAAAAAAAATGTTTTCAGAAACAAATTTTTACGAAATTATTTTCTATTGTAAAAGACAATTTGAATTTTTCGTACTACCACAAGCCGTCTGAACTTGAATTATACTGGCCAACAACAACAAAAAATTTTTTTACTTCTTTTATAAATTAAGATATTTCTTATTCATTCCATCTATTCAATCATTTTCTAATATCACCTTCTATTTTTGTGCCAATTCCATAAATTTTAGCTATTATAATGCTAAAATCCAGTAAATTGAAAGGTGTATATGGAAAGAAAGTAAAAGTGTATTTATAATTCCAATATTGTGATGATGTAAGTTGGTAAAGATATTGTCTTTATTCTTAATAATCCAGAGGGTTGTATTTTCTTAAATTTTGTCGGTAAAGGTTCTGCTGTGCTACCCGCATAATAGAGTGCTGTTCTATCTATTATGGGTTTTTTTTTTTTTTTTTTTTTTTTTTTTTGAGGGGGAAGATATAATATTACGGTCATTTTTCGCACACTTTAGGCTAATTAGACCGGGACCTACCCTTTAACGTGGATTCCGAACCACTAATAAACATACAAGACATCACCAGGATTCGAAACTGAAGCCCGTGGTGCCAAAGTGCAGAGCAGTAGCCACGTGGCTATCAAGCCGCAAATTTCTCGATGGAAGGACCAGCTGTAATCTTCCATATTATTTACATTCCATCGACCTTAATATCGTTTTACATTTTAATATACTGCGAGAAAGGCCCA
Source organism: Caerostris extrusa (assembly GCA_021605095.1). Taxonomy (NCBI): domain Eukaryota; kingdom Metazoa; phylum Arthropoda; class Arachnida; order Araneae; family Araneidae; genus Caerostris; species Caerostris extrusa. The sequence goes on along the minus strand of BPLR01005445.1, from coordinate 50,249 downwards.
ACTTGCTCTTTACTCAGTAAGTGTAGATTTTGAAGGGAAAAAATTCAAGTGTGATTTGTAGAAAATAAACCTTCAAATTCATATTGCACCCATGTTCTTTGAATTTCTACAACATAATTTGAATTGTATTTTCTTAATTAGGGGCCAAGGAAATTAAAAGTAACTTTTTTTAAATGCAGTTTAAGTATCCTTTTCTTTTCAGTTCATTACAATTTCAAGTTATGGTCTTGTATTATTTTTTTTCAAGCCAACAAAGATACCCTCTTTCAACTTTGCTTTTAAGAAATGAGAGAACTTTTTTCATAGTTACTGAAAACAATGTTTTTGAAATGGCTTTTTAACATCCAATTTTATGTTTTTAAAGCGTCTACCAAACTCACGTTGAATGTTTTTACATAACTTAGGGCAATTTTTCATAACATAGGATTCTCCATATCATTAGTGGCTTCTTCCTGAAATCTTTTAAAAACAAAACATGTACTGTGGAATCAGACTTTTGTTGATCTCCAAGCTTTATCCCGAAGTAGGCGAAGTACATCTTTCTCGCAAGTTTTGTTATATTCCTTGGGTATTTCTTAATAATAAACTTGACACAAATATAACAAAAGTTATCAAGATTGTTAACACAATTGCAACCAACATTTTTTTAAGCACTGATGGTGGGAAAAACAAACCCATGAAGGTACGAGAATGATTCCCTGTCTAGAAATTCACAACAACACTATTTGGAAGATATCAATGTCTTTGATCAAGTTATATGCAGTTATCTAAGTTCAAAATCATTAAGAACAACATTAAATACCCGCAAGAAATATTTGAATTACGCAAATTGCTTGGAGCTTATATACACTCAAGAGCCAGAACATTATGACCACCTGTCAATAACGAGTTGGCCCACCTCTGGCGCGCAACACAGCTTCAACCCGCCTTGGCATGGATGCCACAAGTCCTTGGTAGATGGCCAGAGACAGATTGTACCAGATGTTTAAGCAACGGTCCCGCAAATCCGAGATATTGCGAATTGGTGGACTTTGAACTCTGAGCTGCCGTCCCAGGACATCCCAAATGTGTTCTATCGGAATGATATCCGGTGAGTTAGGCGGCCAGGACATTAACTGGAATTCAGCATCATACTCCTGGAACCACTCCAACACAATTTTAGTCTTGTGACAAGGGGCGTTGTCCTGTTGGAACATTCCATTTCCAGCTGGAAAAACAGAGGCCATGTAAGGGTGCAACTGGTCCGCAATGATGTTCAGATACCCTGTAGCATTCATGGTCTGCTCTACCACAACCACGGGTCCCAGAGACGCCCAAGAGAACGTCCCCCAAAGCATAATACCGCCACCACCGGCCTGTGTATGACCTACTGTACATTGAGGGAGCAACTGTTCGCCTGGAAGACGGCGTATCCTGGCACGGCCATCGGCGTGATGAATGACAAACCGTGATTCATCTGACCAGGCAACTCTCTCCCACTGATCCATGGACCAGTCACGATGTTCCCGGGCCCAGCGCAGGCGCAGTTGGCGATGACGCTTGGTCAGCAAAGGCACACGAGTGGGACGTTTGCTGCGTAGCCCCATATCCAACAGTGTCCGCTGAACAGTGTGCTCCGATACTATCTACTTGGCCCTGCATTGTATTGGGCTGTTAGCTGAGCCACTGTCTGGCTCCAGTTTTGCTTCACCATGCGAGACAGTCTCCGACGACCTTTTTTCTTTGATAGCGTGTGGACGTCCAATACCATGTCGTCTACTGCTGGTTTCACCGTCATTCATCCACTTTGCATAAGTACTAACAACTGTAGATCGCGAACAACCCACGAGTCGTGCAGTTTCGGAAATGCTTGTTCCGAGCCTTCGAGCCATTGCAATCTGCCCTCTATCAAAGTCGCTTAGATCTGCAGCCTTTCCCATCACACACAGAAGTAAGTGAAAGAATGATTCTTCAGACTCTCCAGCAGCAGTTAAATACCACTTCCACCTGATCACGTGCCTTCCACGTCATCCAGGCGAGTTCATTGCAAAATGTAGAGGTGGTCATGTTTTGGCTCTTGAGTGTATATCGGAAATGTTTAAAAAAAACATAATAGGACAAAATTGCTTTTTGCAAGAAAACGGTACATGTTGTGATGATTTGTCATTTTAGGTTCACCATGAAAACGAAGGAAAGTTCAAATTAGAAAAATTTTTTATGATAAAGTTACTAGTAATTAAATGGGTAGAAGATCATCAAGATAACGTAAGATTACAATCCTTTGGTTAGTAACAAACAAACCTTCAACCCCATATTCCTGACCTGACACCAAATGATATTATCCTTTGCATTTGGATATGTTTCATTAGCCAGCTTTAAAACGATGATGCTGCAACGTTATGGCGAACTTTATAGGCAGCCACCATCTGTATGTTGGCATATAAACGTATCTCGATATGATACATGCCTTAATATATTGGGTAAATACCATAATCCATAATAGCCTCGTATACCTTGCAGACGTAATTTTTGGACAAAAAAAAAAAAATCTCGTGTAATCCACAGCGGCGTATAATCGGCGTTTTTTATGCCCATGACATAAAACTAACCAAATATTTTTCAATTCTAAAGAGTGTTTTTGATGTCAGAATTATATAAAAAAAAAAATTATGTTATAAATTTAAGATAGTAGAAACTAGAAAGAAGATATGCGTTTCAGGGTGAAAACTAGAGACAACATTCTTCCAAAGATTTTTAATTTCATATTAGTTTGAAAGATTTCATCTAGTATTACTGTTAATTTCGTCTTGTGTAAAACGTTTTTCTTTTCATTCTGTCAATAACTTCATTCCATATATTTTAAATTCACCAAACCCATGTATAATTCGATTGTCTAATTTTCTGAAAGTCCAGCTCTGTCCCATCATGCCCAACAGTTACGTTTCTTTCTTTACGTTCAGAAAGTAGTTCTCTCACGAAAATTATTGTTAATATTTGTTGGCTGAAAACACTTCAATGTGGTGCTTTTATAGAATTGCTTTTTATGAAGCTATTTTAAAAATAATGTATGCTTTTCAATTGTTATATATCCGTGTTTCAATTGTTAATAAAAATGCATCTACTGTTCTTTTAACACGGTCACGAAATTTATTTTTCGAATAATCCCGTATTATGTCTCACTAAATTGTCATGTCAATAATAATTTCTACGTAGCATGTCTGGTCATCGCATTCCAGAAATGACATCCTTCATGTACGTTGGCACTAAATTCATGGTGAATGCGCTCACAGAAGGGCTAAGGAGAGAATTGAAGGCAGAAAACAGTCGCATAAGAATCGCAGTAAGTTCTGCTTATTTTTTTATTTTCTTAATTATTTCCTGTTTATAACTGTTATTTATTTTGACTAAAATAAAATCTTCCGTTCAGGGGGATTTGTTAGTGACAATGTTGGTAATCGTTAATATTTGTAGTTCCGCGCATCATCTGATTTTTCAATGCTTTTGGAATTAGCGAAAAAAATTTAGAAAGCATCTACAATTTAAAACTAATTTTCTATAAAATAAAAAATTAAAATAATTTATTAAGTCAATTTTTGTTGACGAATAACTCTCACTAATTTTTGCCACAAGTTTACTGCTATTGTTCGTTTCAATTCCACGACCCATGTTTAAGTTTTATGTCTTTGAAATAGTAAGTAGCACATAAAAAACTTATTTCTTATCATAATTTTACTGTACTTTATAGAGCATCAGTCCAGGTCTCGTAGAAACGGAGTTTGAATACAGATGTTTCAAAGACGATCTTGATACTGCGAGATCTATCTATGAATCCATCAAATGTCTTGAACCTGAGGATATTGTGCAAACGGCCCTCTACATCCTAAAAACTCCCCAAAGAGTGGAAGTGCACGATGTATTACTCAGACCTCTTGAACAAAAGGTGTAAACGAAAATTTATCTATTGCTTTGCAAAGGAAAAAAAAAAAAAAAGCTTTCAGACTTTGTCTATTTTTGAATATGTAAATTCAAACTGCATAATATAAATAAAAACCTGTGAAGTGTATGAATATCTTAAAAACTCTGTATTGTGTGTGGGAAACAGAATATAAAAATCAAAACAGAAGTGTTGTAAAAAAAAAAACATTTATTTAAAAAAGGAATACGACGAGCATAGTAGTAGCGACTGCAAACAAAGTCCAAAAGAAAATTTACAAATATATACAAGTTCTGACAAAAGTTCAAAATTTCCATATAAAATGGTTGTTGATATGGCTATAAAATACATCAAGGTTATATAAGAGCTTTGCAGAAATCAAAACAATCGATTTTACCATTACATAATTCTAAAATTTTAGTATTTTTGTAATGACTTATTTTTAATCGAGATTAGTTATCTAATAATGTGTATGTTTCAATTAAACACGTTCTACTTTACCTAAATATTTATTTAATGGAATTAATCAATTTGAATTCTGGAAAGCTCACATGAATTCAAAGGAGCACTTTTACGACACAATTCAACATCACATGACTGACTATCGAATCTTACAAAATGGTAGAAAAATGCAATATGGAAAAGTCGTTGATTACATGGCCACTTGCTGACTTTTCTTGACTTTTTTACACCTCCTGTAAAACGAAATTAAGTTAGTCATATAAAAATTAATACACAATTCCAAACTTTTGTATATCCAGTTGCAATCCCTTCTCAATTTATGTTTATATTTCATTTATAAATGGTACAAAAAAATTTCCCTATATTTTTTACTTTCATTTTAATAATGAAAAATATATTTTATGTGAAGTTTCAATTTAGGGGTTACATTTACTCCTGCTGTTTATCCACAGGTAATTTGATTACAAATTCTCGACAAACTATATGATAGTAATGGAATTTGAATTTTGATATACTGAAAAGCATCCGGTACCTCCTGAATTTCAAAAACCAAATGCTTGTACCTCTTGCATACAAATTAAACAGGAGTAACTAACACAAGTACTAAAAATCTATTGTCTAACTATAGAAAGTTTTTAGTACATAAAAAATAGTGATTTATATTTGATATTATTAATGTGATTGTAACAGTTTAATTTTAAATTTAAATATTTACCTTTTAAAATTAAAAATACATTTTTTTAAGGATTTTGTCTTTTGTATTCTGAAAAAAAAAATCAGCTGAAAGTGAGGGAAAAGAGGCAACTGTCTCTCATTTATGTATTATATATGAGAAAACTCTCATAAAATATCTTGGCTGTCAATGAAACCATTGTATAAGCTGTAATAATTGCTATAGTCTCTTTGTCCCTAAAAGTAGGGGATTTTAATGTATATTACCAATGAAATTGAACCTAAATCCACCTACATTCTAACTGCATACATTATCATTATCAAAGTCAGTTTAAAAGGTATAAGTACAAAAATGAATTTTCTTCATTTTACCAGCCCAAAGGAATTTATAGATGGTTATCTTAAGAGAAAGAGAAAGAGAAAATGCAAAAACCATTTTTGAAATCACACTAAGCCCACTTATTTATAAAATAACTTTTATATGCATTGCAATGTATTTTTTCTGAAAATATATTTTTATTGAAAAATTAATAGATATTAACCAATTTTGTAATGCTAACTCTTTGATTTATTTTGTAATATTCTTACAAAAAAAATTCTTTTAATACCATAAACAAATAATAATACTTTAGTAAAAAACTATCAATGTAGAGGAAAATGCTACATTATCTGAATGAAATCTGTTATTCAGATTATGAGAATATGGAATACAATTAGTCTTTTTTTTTATTTCATTTTAAAATTATATGAAGTATATTTATTGCAATTTTCCAACTTACAATCTAAAAACTTATCGTGATGCAGAAAAAAAAAACACATACATAATAAATTAATGAAATCTGAAATAAAATAAATTGTCACTTTATGATTGATCGCACAAATCCTGAACAAGCCTTTAAATTAAGGAAAAAAGAATATAGAAGCATCTCTTAAAAATTTCTGGCAGTATAAAAAATTGATATATTCATAGTCTCAAAACTTATATGAAAGATATTTTGAATCAGTTTTCAATTGTCTAATGAAAGCTCTAACGAAAAAATATGCAAATATTTTTTAATATTATTCAATGAAATATGTTTTACATGACTTCCATAATTATCTTGAATTTTTTAAAAGCTTTAATTTATTTTAGTTCCCTTGATTTTATGTATACTTTAGGAAATTGTAGAGTGTATCCCTAAATTTATAATTCAAGCTGGATATATTTTTGTGTATGATATTTTATATAATAAAATGCATAATGTAATAGAACAAACATGTTGGGCTCCTAAAATAGTTCCACTGTATCCAATACTATTCCAGTGATAATGTAATCAGACTTCAAGTTTGAATAATGGCAGTGTCATGGATGTTTATAAGTGGTTTGGAATCTACGTTAAAGGAAATATAATAATGCTCAGTAAATAATACTCAGTAAATATAATAATACTGTAACTGTAAATCGGTCTAATTAACCTACAGTGTGCAAGAAAATGACACTAGAGCAACAAGCCAAACAAACAGATAATGTAATCAGATTTTTTTTTACGAAATAACACATTTCTAATAAGAGTTCATTGTAAATAATAATACAGGTGTGATAAATGTGCACTACTTATAGGTAAAGACTTCAAAAGAATTTTATAATTACTACACATTTAACACAAATAACGCTTGTTAATCTGTGCTAATATATGCTATATATATTGATATGCATATTATTTGGTCCATAATGTGAAAACAAAATATTCACCTTCTACATTTTAGGACGTGCAACAGGTAAATCCCAGGGCACATCATAGGCATCATCTTGGGCTGATCCCGTAGCAGCTATTACTTGCTGAGGAGGAGGGAAATAGGTGGCACCCTTATGAGGAAGGGTATAATAGGCTTCTGCATACAGGGATACACGAGCTGGAAAGAAATTATTAAACATTTACTTTCCCTATAAGAAGGAATTCATTACATTTATATGATTCCTTACATATCAGAAATATTGTGATATAAAACATTAAGGAATATTGATAATAATTAATTTTTAAAAACTAAATTAATAAATAACCTAAAACTTACCTTTTCATGGACCAGTATGTGTACAGATTTATTTTTAAAAATTAAAATGATCTTAAAATGAAAACAAAGCACTAATAACATGTTATTTTATACTATAATGTTGGTCTTTGTAAATAGTGTGATGTTAAGCTATAGTATCTTAAAAATAGAACCAAAAGTTGTCCAAGAAAAAATATATATATAACATTAAATCACTACATTTGTAAAAAATATAAGGAACCAGAAGGTATATAAATTTTTTTTATTCACAACCTATAATTAAAGCTAATTAGTAGCATAAGCGGACATTTTTTCATATATTTATTGTTTTTCTATGGGAAAATTTTGTAAATATAAAAATTAAATGTAATCGAATCGATTCTTTTTCACTTGAAAGGTTTGTCTCTGAAGAGAATAAAAAGCATTATTAGTCTATATATACTGATAAAGTTATCCAATGAATGCATTTATTTGAATATCAGATAATGAATGTATTTGATGCATTATTATATATTTATAATAATACATTAAAATGCAGAATACAAAACAAATTAGATTAAATAATTCTAATTTACATCTGTTTGATGACAAAATCAAATAATGTAAATATGTAATATGGTGATATTTTTAATACAATTAATATATATAATAAAACAAGCATAGTTACAAGTAATGTAAAAATTTAAAAATGCTTTAAGACTAAACTTTTCATTAGGTATTCACGTCAAATAAAATAAAAACAAATAATGCCTTTAACCAATTTAAAAATTGAATATATAATCTACTCCGATTATATGGCCAATTTAATGAATAAATGTTAATGTCTATGACTTTTACAGATATCATAAGCAGTTACACTCATCAAGTTGGTATTCCAATAATAGATATTTGAAGAAAATATGTGGTATGGATATAATATTTTTAAAAAAAGGAGGAATTTCAATAAGCAACCACCTTTTATATCAAAGTATGAGAAAGATAGTTTATAGGGGAAAGGAATTTAACAAAAGTAGACTATAACAAATAATAATAATAAAATATCTTTAGATAAATAGAAAAAACCTTTTACTAATTTGTAAAATAAATAGTAATTATCAAATTATTTTGGACTAAACATTTACTCCATTATATTATCATAATATAGTAAGTCTATTTGGTTAATCATCATATAATTTTAATTAACTAATGAAATTTTTTTTTTCATGTTTCATGAATGAAAATTAAAAAAAAAAAAAATGCTTTGAGTAATTCAATGTATATTATGTAATATAAAGGCGTCAAATATATAACTTGCAAAATAACAATAAATATTATGACAAACAAATATTGAAAATATCACTATCATGTTATAATGTTTCTCATTAAAAATGTCAAAATTCTGAAAATTTTATTGGGAAACACTATAAGCATATGTCATTTTATAAATTTTTTTCAGTAAATATGTGTATTAAAATAATTTTAATGATTGAAATACATGCCTGCTTCTCTTTCATCCCTAAATTGGGCTTTCTTCACCCATACCCATGCAACAACAATTACTATAACTATAATGACGATAGATGCCGCTACTGGTATTATGAAGTGTAGTTTCAGAAAATAAAGCGTGTCTCCACCGACGATGGCAATAGATGGCGCCATCGCCTTACCTAGAAAGAAACGGGAATGTCAGTTCAATGTCATCTTGTACATGAAAATGCGCTCTTTGTCTCTTTCATAATAAGTGAGGGCAACCTTTTTTTGGCAAACTATCACCTTGTTTGGCAATTTTATTTTCGAAATATTAAAATTTATCTTTCAATTAGCGTAAATAATATTTCATTTTTGTAAATATATAGCATTTCATTTATGTAAAGATAATGTCAAAATAAGTTATTTAAAATTATATTACTACAAATTTTAGTTTTGTATTTTTTGTACATTTTATTTGAACAACTGTTTTGAATAAAATAAAAAGGAATGTCAAATAACAAAATACAGTTCGTTCAATAATTAATGAAAAGTCAAATATAATCATCAGTAGCTGTAAATACTTGTGATTAGTACCATTTAAAAAAAAAATATTAAAAATAAACTTATTGCTATTAAAAATTAAATTTGCCAGTCAAGATAAGACTATAAAGGCAATTATATATATGTATATATATGGGGGTATGTGTTTGTGTGTATGAAATATATATAGATACAGGATGCAGAAGCTTTAAGATGAAAACAAAACATATAAAATAAATACAAATTATTCTTACAAATTGAGGCAGAATCATTCTCATGAATTTTGCAGAAATATCATCATATGTGTGTGTGTGTATATATATATATAATAAAATAAAAATTCGTATATAGTATATAAAAAATTGGTATGATATATGGTATGGCAAATATATATATATAATGTATATGTATATATAAAATATTTTCTTTTTTTGTCACATATATTTAAAAAAAATATTTTGTATAAATACATAAACACATGCATATAACTATGAGGGAACATTTGTATAACCATGTCAACTATCAACAAAAGTATTAAATAATTAACTTGAACTATTTTTAATTATACAATTTTTTAAAAATAAAATTACAAAATATAAGTAAGAAAAGGAAACAAAATATCAATTTTAAAATTAACAAAAAATAAATATAGAAATTTCTCCATATTACACATAATCTCATCAAAATTAAAGTAAAATAATAAATCCATCTCATTAACATATTTAAACAATACAATAAATAAATAAAACCTGTATGTTTAAAAAGATAAAATTTGTGTATTTTAAAGCAAAATTTTTAAAAAAAACTTTTAATAACATATGAATTATAATTTATTTTTTACAATAATTAAATCTGTATGAAGTAATGTAATGATTTTAAAGACGAAATTTTTGTTTCAAAACATGATCCACTTTTAATAATGGATAAATAAATATCAATTTTAATGCATGTACAGCAGTTGAATATGAATAAAATAAACTTTACATCATATTAATGTAACAATAAAATGCTATGCACATTTCCAGTATAGTACTGAAGCACACTAATTTTACTCTTTAAACATAAGCTTCAATAACATATAATTTATGAAACAGTATAAAATGCTTCTATGAAAAGTGGCCAAAAGACTGGAATGCGCGGATTAAATACGTCAGCGACCTCAAGAGCAATTGACTAAGCAGCAACCCTTTAATGTGACTCACCCCCGCCCCCTGCAATGATCATTATCATCTGTCATATGCACGGGAAGGAAGTCGGTTTCGAAGAACTCTGTTGACCCTATTTGGTTTCTCACTATTTCGGTGAAAGAAAAGAAAGAAGGAAGGATGTAAATGATTGCATTGTCTCACTTTCGATTTTAAAGCGCCTATTGTGTCTAATAGCTTGATTTTTTTGTTAGTTTTAAATTTATTCAAATGTATCTTGTTGCACATGTAGAGAATGAACACGTTCATTAAGGGCAAAAAACACATTAATTCATATTTAAAAAAAACCCTATGAAGTGATATATGATATATTATTATTTTTTATTATATGTTGTTATAAATAAATATAATAATAAATGAATGAATAATTTGATTTTTATATGTAACTATCTTTTTTCTTTATTCCGTGTATTACTTTTCCACTTTTAGTTAGGCATGACCAGAGCATGGTCCATAAATGGATGTTATAAACTACTGGAGGTTTGGTTTGGTTTGTCGCTCTACGGTCATCTTGTGCACACTTTGGGCTAAACAGACCGAGACCTACAGTTTAACGTGGATTCCGAACCATGAACAAACATCCAAGCCACCGCCAGGATTCGAACCTGAAGCCTGGGTTGCAAAAGGCCAGAGCGCTAGCCACCAGGCCGCTAAACTACTGGATGGGGGAGGGGGTGGATTTTAGGTATAACTGTGCCACATAGTATCGCATTATTTATCCATTATATAACCTGATTGTCAAAGCGAGACGCTTACAAACGTTGCCACATCATCATCGAATCCCTTTATTTTAAACAGTAACTGCAACGCACATCATCCGCCCAATACAAACTGTGCCTTTCAGCACATTAACTGCCACTTTTAATATACTGTGTTTAAAAAAATCATAATAAACAGTTTATGATTTTTTTTTCCCATTATCCAACTTGGTAGACAGCAACATTTAGACCAAGTCCAAGAACCCATGCTCATAATTTAAAAAAAAAAAAATCTTTTTATTTTAAGGAAATATTAAAAATATGTGATAGTGAAACTGAGAAAATGAAATTAAATGAGAATTACAGAAAAACGAAAACGATCTATTCAATTATTTGTAGAAAAAAAAAATGTAATGTAGCAATTGTAAATATTATTAAGTCATTTCAATAAAATTTATTGAAACTTGTGTTATCATGATAATGTTTGTTTCAAATAAAAAATTTTTATCAAATCACGCAAACGATACAAAGATCGAAAACTTTATGTTCAATAATTTAAGGACGAATTTTAATATGTATACCAATATGTCCTATGTATACCAATCAATCAAAACATTAAAATTACTTATGTGTTGTGTACATAAAATTATTTGCTAGTAAATCAAATGGTGGTAGGTGTTGGGATACAAAATTCTTCGCAGTATTCTCTGTGAAGCAATAGTTCGTGTCGTTGCAACGCATGTAAACAGCAGGTCTTGATAACTGTTCTTAATATACAATAGTTAGGATGCATTAAAAGTGTTAGCAGTGATGTGACATTAGCCTAAAATAAGACATATGTCGACTAAGAGACATCGAAAGAAGACACGAGCGAAGGCTTGTTTGTGTGGATAGCCGTGCTCCAGTAACTGTCATTAATGGCGTATTTTATAGTAGTGATGTAATGAATATGTTAGAACGCATAGCTCATTGTAAAATTCTGTACATGGGGCCGCAGAGCCATAGTTTCGTTTTTAGTGTCAATACTGATTATTATCCATTGCTATGAACACATTCTGTGGGCATGTAGCCCTATCCATTGAATTTTTTCTGGGGCATGTAGCCCTATATCCATTGAATTTTTCAGCTCTTTAAATCAGTCCTTTCAAGTGTGGTTGCAACTCGAGACGCATGGTCCTTAGCAGTTCGTGAACCTATGTAAACGAAAAAGCGTTCCTCTTGGGCTCAGTTTTTTGTGTCTTACTTCAAAAGACTTACAATTTACCAATGGCGGCCAACTGCTTGTTCACAACGTGAGAAAAATAGGCCTGTTCTTATAAATCAAATTGCAACGCATAGAATTAGAAAAACGTTGGCCATTTGCTCTCAAGTTTGGGAGCAACTTTAAGAGCAGAAGGAGGTCAATTAGACTAATGATAATTAATCTTATTTTGTGAATTTGTTTAAGCGTGATAATTTTGTGAGTGTTATTATCCATGTAGATATTCGGTTTGGTTTGTCACTCTACAGCCATTTTGTGCACATTTTAGGCTAGTTAGACCGTGACCTTCAGTTTAAAGTGTTTCCGAACCATTCACAAACATCCATGCCACCGCCAGGATTTTAACTTGAAGCCTGTGGTACCAAAGACCAGAACGCTAGCCAATTGACCACCATACCGCCATCCATGTGGTTAAGCAAATCCTTGTGCAATGTCTTACGACGGGAAGCTTGGAACAACAAGCCACAACCAATGAATTTATAAAAATTAGGCCAACTTCTGCTTCAGTTATGGTGCTAGATACTACGATTCACCTAAGATATCTAGTTGGAGGCATCAGTACCATTTCAAGAATTTTTTACAGTCCCAGTAATAACTGCACTTATTAGATGCGTGTTTTGATTGGTATATGAATGACTTAATTGGATAAAGTTCAATCAATATATTACTTATAGACAGAAGTATGTGTATTGATTAAAAATATTTGCAATGTTCGATACATGTGTTAATTTTTAAAAAATGAATAAACAATTGATGGAAAAGAGACTTACCTTCTGTGAGAAGCGTCAGAGTATCGCTGGGGTCGCTTACTCCAGATTCGGAGTAGGCAGTGAGATAGACTTGGTACTTAGTACCGCTCTCAAGGAAGTCAGCTTGAAGCGTTTGTCCTTGGAAGGGACATGGACGCTGTGCCAACTGCCTTCAGAACCAGGACGGTAGTACACCATGTAGTCTAAAATGTACAATCAGAGAAAGGTTCATCCACTTGTCACAATTATTCAAGTATTGAAAACTATGTTTTTACTAACCTATGCAGCATATAATTAATCTTAATTGTATATTGGTGAATGACAACGGAGTTGTATATGCAAATAAAATTCGAACCACGATATTTATTCTTTTCGATAAAAATAAAATAACCATTTAAAATAAGTCGTACATATTTTTCAAAAAGCAAGTTATCTAACCTTTCATTAATAAAAAGACGAACTTCAAAGAAAGAGATCGCGATTTTCTAAGAATATTCTTTAAAAAATTATCCCAATTAAATTAAGAGAAAAAAATGACTAACAATATTGTTATTTGGGTCCTCATTTTTTTTTTTTTTTTATTTTCTTCTGTTGTGAGAACACTGGTAGGTATAAGTCTGACTTGGCTCAGTGACGCTGACTTTTTACGAGGTAAAGTTATAAGCCCAACGCTCTACAGTCATATTAGACGGTCACCTACGGCAAAGTGGATTCCGAACCACTACAAGCATCCATGGCACCGCCGGGACTGGAATCTAAAACCTGTGGAACAGAGCACTAATCACTCGGCCATCAGGCTCCATGGGTGTCTTTTTTTATCTACAGTAAGATGTATAATTCTTGAAAAAGTTCACAAGAATTCCGTAACTCCACATTTTTATAGGATAAGACTATACACGAGTAATTATAATAAATAAGGAAATGATTAAAAAAAACTAATAAGAGCCTACATGGACATATGAACAAATTTTTGAAAATAAGTTTTTAAAGAAAAAAAGGACACAAAAAAATTTAGAATTAAATAATTAATTAATTAGACAATCATTTTGAAGATAATTGTACAACTAATTTTGACTTAACATTTCGCTATAACTGAGCCCAATCATTACTTACGGTCTTTTACATAAAATGTCAGTTGATTGTTTATTTAATTTAATAAAATGACGTTGATAAGGCACCAGTAAAAAGGTTATGTGCTTCAACATTTGTGAAATGAAAAAAGTGAACTTGCCTAGATAACTGATACTTACGAGTAAAGACGTTTTCTGGGAGATCTCTTGGATGTTCCCATTCTAGGAGAGCTGCAGTATCGCTGGTCTCGGATACGTACAGATGAGGAGGTTTTAAGCTATCTGTAAGACATATAAATTTTCAATAATTGGTTGTAACAATTTTTTTTTTTTTAATTTTTCCATTGACATCTCTCAAGTTACATGGCAATGTTGGTAATGGTAAATGTTACAATGGTTATGTTGTATGTGGATTTGATATATGTGGAAGAAAATTCTAAAAATTTGAATTGTGTTGTGATCAATCTCACATAAATGACAACAACATGTCCATGAATTCATCCACAAACTCATCATGGTAAAAAGAAGAATTTCAATTTCAAGCGGAATTCACCAGAGGGATTCAAAGGATGAATTCTGACGTATGTAATAAAAGGACGGGCAATGTTTTCTAGGCGGATTTTCAAGGGCGTTGTAATAAAGAAATATATTTTTCAACAAGTTCGACTGTCACTGTGAATCACTCTGTCGCAGACATCATTGAGTTCACTGGATTTGGTTTGATCTGTCAGCTCTACTGTCATTTTGTGCAACTTAGGGCTAATTAGACCGGGTCCTACAGTTTAACGTGGATTTCGAACCACTAACAAACATCCAAGATACCGTTAGGACTCGAATCTAAAGCCTGTGGTACCAATGGCAGAGCGCTAGCCAATTAGCCATCAGGCCGCTGAGTTCACTGGAAGAACTTTAACTTTTTCACAGCAGTGATTACAATACACGTCACCGGCCATTAGAATATATGCATTGTACATTAATTAGCTTGAAATACCACTAGGTGACGAATACAGCCAAAATTTATCAGTATATAAAGGATTATATATCCTTTCGACCCCATAGTCTTCTGATATTGAATATATAAAGGATATAAGGATCATTGGCTGCTCCTGAAACAATGGCGACCATACAGAAAGCCAAAAGATTCAAAGTATTATTTTTTTTTTTTTAATGATTCTCGTCGATTTAAAAAAAAAAAACACAACGGAAAATTATTTCCTTCAGGACGTATTGAGTATAAATAATTTTTAACAGTTACTTAAGCTCGAGTGATCTGTAAGATGTCGGTAAAATTTAATAAATCATTGATAACTGGTTTATTTTGGGTACATGCAAATGATTCATTTTCAGATCCTGATAATCATATTTCAATCTTCACGTATAGAGCAGATTGAAAATCAATCTTCACATTCTATAGAGCGGATTGAAAATCATATTTGGATCTTCATGAAAATAATAATTTTGCTAATAAGTTTGGTCATTAATGGTCAGAAGAGACTTGCACATAGTTTGGTTAAATAATAATAAATGAAAGTTCTTTTTACCACGGGAAGAAACAGAAGAAAAAAAAAAATGGTAAAGATTTCCTTGGTAAAGAACTTAAGTGGGTTATGCAAGTAACATACAATATAAGATTAATGGTCAGAAGGGAGACTTGCACATAGTTTGGTTAAATAATAATAAATAAAAGTTCTTTTACCACGGGAAGAAACAGAAGGAAAAAAAAAAAATGGTAAAGAAAGGTAAAATTTTCTTGGTAAAGAACGCAAGTAACGTACAATATAAAGTATTAATTGCATGTTGCAGTGTTGTCACTAACTTTGGCTAAAAAATGTCAGCTGGGAATTGAATAGGATGGTTGTGAGGGTAGCTCACCTTTGTCTGAAGTCTCCACGAGTAATTCGTGAGATTCTGGCCCGGATCCCACTGAATTGAAAGCTTTGACCACCACCGAGTAACGGGTGGCTTTCTGCAGTCTTGTCAACCTGTGGTCCAGGTGAGTGGATCGTCCGGCTGTCACAGTGTGGAAGGCGAATGGCTCAATGGATGGGTGACGTTTGTGACCGACGTAGTAGCCCAGCAAGCGACCATTCCAATGCTCACGAGGGGGAGCCTGAAACATCGAGAATGATTATTGCTACCATGCAAATCTAAGAAAATCATTTCATTTGAAAAATAGTGGCATTTCAGAAGTAGCTAACAAATGGATCGCCGGCGATTTATCAGTAACATAATGAAGTGAGGTACAATTGAGTCACATGACCATCTTCGTTATTAATGAAAAATAAAAAAGGACAAGTATATTTTAAGTTATAGGGAGGCTTAGAAGAATTAAACATGAAAATGTTATAAAAATTGGCAGTTTTTTAATGCATATTTAGTGTGTTATGATATGTGAAATACATATTTATACATTCCGTCCTTCTTCAATCGTCCCCCTCCCAGTATATAAGATACCGCTAAATGTACTGATTTTCACTTCTTAATACTACTTCGATGAATCGATGACAACCTCAGTAACTTGAAACGAAAATTCCCAAGGTTGACATCGGTGAGGTTTGTACCTCTTCATAATCTGGCCCTGATGGCCAATTGGCTAGTGCTCTGGAATTTGATAGCACAGACTTCAAGTTCGAATCTTGACAGTGGCATGGATATTTGTTAGTGGTTCGGAACGGTAGGTCCCGATCTAATTAGCCTAAAGTACGCACACAGTTACCGTAGAGTACTGTATAAAATGACCCCGTAGTGCGGCAAACCAAACTAATCTTAATAATCTAGAAGAATTATACGGATATAATTCGCTCATACATGACAAAGAAACAAAAACTGTTCTATGACGTTAATACAAGTTTAGAACCAAGCTTGTTCGGTACAGAAATAAACACACCATAACTTTGAATAATTAAATGCATTCATCATCAATCATCAGTGACACAACAACCCCATGGTGGGCCACAGCCATCTGCCTATTGGCAGATTTCGAAACAGGAGATGTTTTCTTTTCACGGAACAGGGTTATCAGCCCTACGCCCAACGCTCTACAGCCGTACTAGATTAGAACCTACGGTTTAAAGTGGATTTCAAACCACTACAAATATCCACGGCTCCTCCGGGACTCGAATTCAAAACCTGTGGCACCGAGCGCCAGAGTCCTAGTCATTCGGCCTTCAGGCCCCAATTAAATGCATTAACATGTGAAATACTGTATTTAGCGTATTTACCTTTTATTTTGGTAAAAATACATATCATATAATAACAAATAACATTTTTATTATAACTTAAATAGTAAAAAATGTATATGATATACATATTTAACATTTAATAAACCCAATTTATATGAACCCACTGTTAGTTTTTCAAAACAATTTTCCATTTTATTATTTTTTTTACGTAATACCTTTATTTCTTTTGCAGACAAACATTCCCTTTTTTATAGATTAACAAAAAAAAAAATATATTTCTGTATAAATCTTTCTAGATAAATTTATTATAGTATTTAAATACTATCGTTTATAATTATCAGAAAATATTCAATAAAAATTTCAAATGAGATAGATTCGTAATTTTGAAATGACCCCTTCATCTTTATCCCAATAGAAAAAATTGATATCTTTTGGCAAATTTCAAAGTCAAGGATACATCAACATCAGAATCAGAATTATAATGGTTAAACCATGTTGTATAATTTATTATGGGGAATTACCACATTAATTTATTAACTAGCTGATTCACTTTCAAGAAACACAAATATAAATAATTCACGTGAACCCATTTTTATTATTTTTTGATTATTTATTTATATTATTTTTTTATTTTTTTTTTTCATTTTTATTATTTTTAATTTTTCAAGAAATGTTTTTTTTTTTTTTTTTTCCCTCTAAAAATAAATAAAAATTATTTCAGCAAAAATACTTTAAATTTTACTTTTTGTTTTTGAGAATTTGGCAACTTAGACAATTATGTTAGAATTTAATCATTTTAATAAACTATTTAATATTTCACGTTGAAATGTGTGCATAAACAAAATTTACAAACAATTTGATGATCATAAAAGCAAAAACCCTATGAACATTTATCCACATGCCTCACAAGTGTGTACATTCATCCACCTCAACTTCCATCCTTTATTTTTTTCCAAGAACCGCAAGTAGTTCTTTTTATCTGATGCAGGTTCTACAGCATCAGCAGATGTCTTTTTTCTTCTTTGATCCTTCTCATATTCCAACCCCGGTTGAACCAACCACTAAAAAAAAACATGGCAACCCCAACCCATATGTTCCATACATTCTCACTGAGAATGCAAATTTTAAATTCGAATTCTGAATAAATTCTTCAATTAAAAATTTTTCCAAAACGTTCCAACGAAAGGGTGGATTTATTTAAATGTGAAGAATCACAAATATTTCAAAAGAACGGCCAATTAGCGGTCGGTTCTGTTGGCGTGATCTCGCCAAATGAATAACACCACCTCGCCAAGCGACAGGAAACAGTGAATGAGGGCAGAAAAATCAATAGCCGTATATCAAGCGGCTTTTCCGCCAGCTGTTCGTGTGTACGAACGTGTGAGTGAGTAACATGACGCAGGTGCCAAATGTCTGGTTCTGTGTTGATGCTGTCGGGGTGCCACTGGTTCTGGTTTCGGAATAGGAAATTTTACGATTATGTTTTGCAGCTGTCAGTCTTATTTATGCAAAATATTTCAAGAACGTGTTTGGTTAGTTGTAGATAAAATTAGGTTACAGATAAATAAATATTATAAGAATTAAATAAAATTTTGATATAACGAGGCAACAAAATGTTTTTGTAAATTAATAAACTTTAATTGTTAGGAATATATTAAAGTAATTATTTTTATTTACAAAAGCTTTTCAGGCTTGTAAATTTTCCGATGTACGAAACACCCATTGATAACGAAAATGGTGTGACGATTTTCTTATAGAATCAGATAAAAGGTCGGCTTATACGTGTCAGGTGCCCAACTATGCTTTGAAACAAAGTTATTGTATTGATTCCATTTGATATTTATTTATTACTGAACAATAGCTATGGCAACAACGTTTATATTAATTTTTAGAGAATTATTTTCATTAAAACACTAAAATATCTATATGTAAAACACAAAACAGTCCATCAATGTAGATTAAAATCTTCGGTTATAAAAACGCAACCCTTAATGTCATCAAATAAGATTCAATTATCTTAATAACAAATATTTAGAAATTTAAAAAAAAAATCCTTCGTTGTTTATCATATATAAAAAAGTTATAAAAATCTAATTTTATCTAAGAAATTCTAATTTTTTTCGGAATGTAAATCAATTAAATATTGATTCTCAATCGATAAATGTGATCTTCTTTTTAAATAATTATAAATAAATACAAAGCATTTTCAATAATTAATTTTGCTTACTCGCTAAGTAACAGAAGTCTTTTAAAAACTTTACATTTTATAAATTAGCAATGTATGTGAAGAGAGTACATGCACACGTTTCATGTGGCTTCATACAATAAATAAATCGAAATTTGTCGTAATACTGGGTGCTATTAAAATGCACAGCTATAAAAATAAATATATAAAAACTTTTCGTTCCGTTTTGTTTTTACATCATTTGTTAAATAAATCAGTGTTTTATTAATTTAACGCACATGTTACGGTTTCCGGCGCCATTTTATTTCAACAGAACCCAGGAGGAAAGCAGGGAGGATTAGGAGAGCTTCAATCAATAAATCGTTACGTCACTTTCTCTTCACATACTGCCTTAAAATCAATGGCGGTCTTAGCTGTTTCTAGTATTAACAAAATAGAAGAACTTTGTATATACATATTTCATTTACCTATATTCTAGTGCTATATATAGTGAAGTCACGAATAACAACATATTCATACTAAAGCAAGCGTTTAAATACATTGTTTCTTTTTTTTCATTACGTTGTGTGAACATGTGAACAATCTAAGCTCGAAAAACGGCCAATCGGAGCAAATCAAGACTGGTCATGCATTCTAGTTGTGTGAGCTCAATTCTATTTGCAGGAGTATGATGCGAGCTAAACTTGTTCTTGCACTTAACGGCATTGAAAATAGTTTTCGAGCTGAACTCGTTCGTAATCGGCAATGAGTTATAATTTTTAATATAATATGAAAATTGTCACTATAAAATTAAATGCAATCAATTTCAGTTTTTGTATTAATTATGTTATTATTAAATATGTTTATTATTATTTTAAACGTTTTTGAACCTCGTTTTTCTCTTATACCACGAATAGTTCAAGAACGAACGTTGAGGGAAGGTCATTGCCTCCTGAGAGAACTTAAAAGTAAATGTCCTGCATATGCGTATAGTAAGGGTGTGGTTTGGTTTGTCCCTCTACGGTCATTGTGTGCACACTTTAGGCTAATTAGACAGGAACCTATAGTTTAACGTGGTTTCCGAACCACGTGGTTTCCTACCAGCTTGCATGCCACAGCCAGGATTCGAACCTGAAATCTATGGTACCAACGGCCAGAGCGCTAGCCAATTGGTCGTCAGGCCACGTATCGCAAGGGAGAAAAGCCGGAAAACTCCTAACAGATAGCCTGATTATCTACACAAGAAGCTTTACAAATTTTGCAGCAATCGCCATCGTTTCTTCTCGTTATGACCGCAATGGACGCAGATAGCGGATCTGAACCTGAATTGAACCGAACCGAGTTTGAACCTTTTCACATTAACACAGTGACGAATACTTTGCCTTATTGAAAATAACTTTTCGATATAGGGTCTTTTTAGATCGGTAATGGTTTAATATGATTTTTTAATATTATTTTTAAAAATTACTTTCTTATAAAGTAAAGCTAAAAATGCGATTGCTTTAAGCTTATACATTAATCATGTAAACTTACTTTGCATTTTACAAAAGCATTATATTCATTTCTAATATGAAAGTGTTGTGAAACTCATTTTTTCAAAGGAAAAATAAAAATTGCACCGTTGTTGCATTAAATTACGTTGAACCGTTACGTATCATTACTGTATGTTTAAAATTTAAATGAAACACGGGTTATCTCTCATGAGATCTTATCCTCTTTTCACAAACAGGAAATATTCAAGGTCGCATTCCAGAAATTGGGAGCGGATGCGGCAATTTATCATTTCATTTTGGCAGAACAATTTAGTAAGATGACATTTCATTGTTCTTAAGAAAATTGCGCCATATTGAGAAACGATGTTTCTTAGTGTTTTTCCCCTTCTTTCTTTTTTGTAGAAATATTTAAGAATTGGATTATAGAAAGTATTTTTTTTTTTTTTTTAAATCAATGTATTAGACTGCAATTAGAAATATTGAAAACGATATTTGTATCTGAATGTTAATATTTTTTCTTAAAAGGAGTACATAAAACATTGTTTTTAATTTACTCCTGATTAGTCGCATGTGCGATTTTTACTTGGTGTCGTATCCCTCATGGAAGGAGGGAAGGCGGGGGGCACATTGATAGGAGTATCCATAGTAGAAATCTGACTTCTGCTCCGTGTAGCTGAAGAAGGACAGTGTTGCCTTCTTTGGAGGACTTTTTGGGGGAACTACTCCGCATTTATGTATCGTATGGGAGAAACCCTGGAAAACTTCCACCAGGTAGTCCGACTCACGAGGTAAGAGGCTGAACATCACAAACACCATCGCGTCAGTGGAAACAGTGTCTAATTCTCAAAAGCAGCACACGTTGCCAAGAGTCAGGCAAATATTTACTTAATGTAATTTATATGTTTTTAATGTGTATCAAATTGAAATGCAATTCATGGGAAAACAAAATTGATATTATTAACAGAGATAAGCTCAGCTCATAAAATGCTCTATTGAGTTAGTTCTGATAGAAATGCATTCTGACTGTGCAAACCCAATTCGTTCTATGCATTATGACTAACATTACCAGGGCGAACTGAACGTAGTTATATACTTTGCAGCATAAGCATTCATCACTAAAGCTGGACACGTCCTTTACAGGCAAAGGATTTCTACACTACGATCAATGTAATACTGTTGTTTGTTGTTTCTTATCCCACTAGGTCGACAGCAGCGCGAGACCATGTCCATAAACGCGTGTGGTCTCACGGAAGAAGGGAAGGTGGGGGAGCAATTTCAGCTGTGATGGAGCACCCGTCTGACTTGGCTCCATGTAGCTAAAGAAGGATGATAGTGCCATCGGACGGACTTTTAGAAGGAATTACCCAGCAGTTGTGTATCGTATTTGAGAAAACCCGGAACAGCTCCCCACTAAGTAATCCGATCTAACGAGGCATGATGCTAAACATCATAAGTGCCATCGAATCTCCTCGTTTTTTGAAAAAGTGTCTACAACAATGCAGCCAGCGGATTGAACCTCAGCGCCAATGCTCACCAGCGACGCACGTTGCCACTGAGCCACGATTCGGGTCAATGCAATATTAAAACATATAATATTATCATCAAAACTAAAAAATGATAATTAATAATTCTACACTTCATTCCTCTAAACATGCAGGGCCGGTGCACCCTGGTGGCAAGCACGTTGTGTTTTCTAAATAACGGAATCGTGTTCGAAATTCAGCAAACAAAGCCTAATCGAAAGTTTCCACGTCTATACTGGAGATAGGCACGATAAATCTGTAGGCCGGAAAATCCTTTTGTTGGATTTGAGGAGGAAGAGAGGTGGAAGGTGCGAACTTTCCAAATGCAACCTCAGTTAAGGTGTGTCTTCTTTATTACCTACACCTTTGTAACGGGTTTGGGTAGCCGCTCTATGGTCATTTTGTGCACATTTTAGGCTAATTAGAACGGAACCTACAGTTTAAAGTGGATTCCAAATCCCAACAAACATCCATGCCACCGCCAGGATTCGGAATTATATAATGGATTCGAACCAGTAGCCTGTGGTACCAAAAGCCAGAGCGCTAGCCAATTGGCACTCTTGCTACCCTTTATAGTGGAGAACAATTATAGGTTAAACTGACTGGCATTCGGAAACAAAAACAAATTTTTTTAAGCATTTATGATCTAATCATTTTCTTCAATGAGTTTAGGGATGTTTCGATGTATTTCCCTAATGTATGTCGATAAGAATTATTTTTCAATTCAAATTAAAAAATTATCGCAGATTCTAAAAAGTTTTATACATTCTAATGTTCACACTAAAAAAAAACTGTTTCGATAAAGTTAATGACGAAGTCATTACGCCCAGTATACTATGATTCCCTGAATAATTGTAATGGATTGAAAAATACATTTTTATTATAATGATATGCATGTACAAAAATACACGAGAAAAAAAATTTACAAGTTAAAACACATAATTAATAATACGATAAAACAAATTTATAATGGAATTATATAAATGAAAAGGTGTTTAATGGATTTATATACATAAAAGTGTTTATTTTATAGACATCAAAAAAATTTTATGTGTTTCTAAAACTAAGATGGTAAGATGTGTTTATAAGACTAAGATGTGACAATTTGACAGAAATATGAAAACAAACATGTCATGCATATAAGAGTATGTATGGTTAACAAAATGTGCAGATAAGTAATAGTTAAAAAACACTCACTTTCCAGGTGACTGACACACTGGTGGGTCCTGTAGCAATGACTGTGACGTCCGTAGGTGAAGCCGTAGGAGCTGAGGGAAACAAAGAAATTATGGAATTAAAATAAGTTTTACATAACGTACAGTATAATGTGATCATTGCGTTTTATGTTTGTTATCACTTAAAGAGACGATAGAAAACCAACATATCAATGAGAAAAAAACAAATTATTATGAAAGACAATAGAATATCACAGAGAAAAAAATCAAAGATTACATTTGTTCAATTAGTTTTGACGATTAGTATCTCAAACAACATAAAACAGTAGTGAAAAGAAACTGGTATTAACCAATCTTAATTTCAATTTCGAATAATGTATAACTGAAGATTATTTAAAACAATGAGAACATGAATATATATATATATATATATATATATTACAAGTTAATTAATATGCGAATCCATCGACTTAAATGAATGCAGTTGTAAATAAATGTGAATTTATATTATATATAGTGTTATGAAAACTGCGAAAAACTCTTATTGCCTTTGCAATAAGCGTTTAAAGCAATAATTCGAAAACTGTCTTTAAAAAAAAAATTAATTTATTACAATGAATTTTTTGAGAATTATATAGTTCATTGAACATAGAACTTTTGAAAGAAAAAAAAATTATATAAATGAAAATAACATTATTTCGCTATATCGATATAATTTCACTTTAACAAAGAGCTTTAAAAATGGTAACTGAGATAGAAATCATATCTAAATAAGTCTTTACTCTATTCAATATATAGTAAATGAATTCTTAACATATAACAATCTTTTATTTCTAAAATATTATCAAAATACTTTAAGCAGAGAGACCAATAACAATTGTGCAGGACAATACTACTAGCATAGCTAGTCCTTGACATAATTCGGGGTTCCATTACAGAAACTCCATTATAAGCCGAAAATTTTTTTAATTATATGTTTTATTTTATTGCAACTTTTTCATTAACTAAATTTTTGTTAAATTTAAAACGAATTAAAACGCATCAATTCGCATACCCATTTATAAATTATTTAATAACACATATTTAATTAAATACATAAAAAAAGTTAAAAAAGAAAAGTTTTAAGAACAAACCAAATTATTGCATGTATTAGATATAGATGTTGATAAATGTAATTTTAATTAGGAGATTAGAGAAATATATTGTATATAAATATATTTAATATATTAAAATATATTTATATTTTGAATGCCATAAAAGAAACATTAAAACATTTTGAAGAAACATAAAATATATTTATGTTTCTTTTTTTTAAAATTCTATCAAAAGGACCCTCAATGACCAAGTAGAAAGTGGATTAGAACCTCCTAACTAAGGGAGCTTTGTTCGGGGAAATACCCATTAAACCTAGTGATGACAAACAGAAAGCTCGCATGGCTTATGTCCGAAATAGATATGGTATATATATATATGAAATTGTTGGCTGGGAAAATCCTCGAGAAAGGGAAGCTAACACCCCAGATACCATATTTGAGAGTATTTAAATGTGATAGTAAAATGTAGGTACAATATATCAACCCATTGAGTCCTCTCGATAACGCTGCATCTGCTACATAGCAGTGACTATTGATTTCAGGATAAAACTCTCGTATTGGAAACAATTACAATAGTTCCAGCGATATATCAGTTGAGGTCTATCACCCTATTCTGAAACTCACCTTCTTCCTCGGTTCGCAGCTTGAAAGGTTCCGAGGACTCTCCCCTGCCGACGTCGTTCTCGGCGACCACCCTCAACAGGTAGGTGGTGCCCGGCTGCAGGTCGCTCAGCAGCACGGAAGACTGGGTGGCGGGCACGCTTCGCTCTTGAAGACGGTGGGATGCCCCTGGACAAGCAATACGGACATTATTCACACGGATATCACATTTTTCCTTTACATTCGTAATTAAAAATATGCTCTTACGTATTATTCTAATAGAACATAAACGGTAAATATATATATATATATAAATAAATTCTTTCCTTTTTTTCGCAATTACTGAATTCAAAAAGGAAGTATGAAATTGTTTAGTACATTTTGTATATTTTTTAATTAACACATTTTGTATGATTTGTAGTATAAAGACAATCTTTTAAATGAACGTTTTATATTATACTTTAATGGTCAAGTGGCTAGCACTCTAGCGCTCGATACCACAGGACATGGTTCGAGTCCCGGGGGTGCCATGGATGTTTGTTAGTGGTTCGGAATCCACTTTAAACAGTAGATTCCGGTCTAATAGGATCGTAGGGCGTTGTGGGGGTAATGTTACTCGCGTCTGTAGCATACCTTCAAGCTACATTTCCCGCCTCCTCGGGTAGTGCTAAATGAATAACAGCGATGCAACCCTTGCTTATGGCATAAAGATTAACTGTCTCTGTATTGCCAGCTGCATTAGAACTACAAATTATACTTTAATACAATGCGAGTGCTGAATTCAGTACGAAACGTCTATTCTAGTGCGAAATGTTTATCAACTGTTCGAGAGTAACGATTTACAGTATTAATGATAATCTTAATATTCAACTAATATTCCAGATTTAATATGTATGTCTTATTTAGCATCTGATATTTATATATATATATATATGTTACTTTGAAAATATTGCAGCAGACATAAAATAAATTCGATTAAACATAATTGTAAATGGTTCTAATATTTGTCTTTCGGTTTTTCCTATAAGTATGAATAGCTAAAAACTACACATACTTGCCTATTCATATATTTATAACTGCGAGAACTTTTGAAAAGTAAAAACGAAAATCAAGTGATATTATTTTGCTGTATGATTCCCATGAAGTTCTTCCTTAGGAACGATATTAAACACTTTGATAGATCAAAATGAGTTAGCCATTGAGGATTTGCTTGAGTGCGAATAATTTTTAAAAACATACTTGTACTAAACAGTTTTAATATTTTTTCAATGTAAATACAATGAAATTCCAGGAATACGGCTACAGGATGTACCACGAGAAACCACCCACCTTCGATGTCTTTCCAGTAGTGCACGACGTATTGCGTGATGGGACTGTTGCCATCGAAAGGGGGCGACCACGACACGGTTGCGGCACGACTCCACACTTCGCCGACTTTCACGGACACGGGCCTCTCAGGGGGTTCTGCAAAAAAAAAATGTCCAGCAAAAAAATTGTCTTGTTCTTTGAAACATGCATGCAATGAAAACGATACAAAAATAAAGTGAGATTTTTATAAATGTGACACTTTTACAAATCAATTAATCATGTTGTGTTGTGTCTCAGTGCGGGACGGACATTCCATGAGTACTCTATACATTGATGGAGGAAAAGATGCAGCTTCTGTTGTGATGGAAGGACGTAGATAGACGTCTGACTTAGCACCGTATCACTGAAGGAGGGCATTGCCTTCCGAGTGGATTTGTAGGGTGAATTAACCCACATTTACGTATCATATGGGAGAAAACCAGGAAAACTTCTATCAGGTAGCCCGGCTCACGTGGCTAGATGATGAACATCACAAACGCCATCCAGTCTTCTCGTTTTTTGAAACAGTATCTACAGCAAAGCCGTCAGCGGATCGAACCTCAGTCGTAATGCTCACCAGAGGCGCGGTTTACCATTTTATTTTACAAATCAAATAATTATTCGAGTATTGCGTTTACGTGCGTCTTTATTTTTATTGATTTATTTATTTTCTGAATCTAAGGATTCAGTGTAGACTCAGTTATCCAATTTCGTCAGAATCTCACAGTTACAGTTCATTATACAGCTATATAGACCCGAAGGAAAATTCTATGAAAAATATGCACTGGTGATGTTTTGCTAAACATTCGTTCTCAAAAAAAGAACTCGTACAAAAACGGAAACATAATGTTATTTACAACCCTACCCCGTAAAAAGAAAAACAACATCTCATGTTTCGAAGTCTGCCAGTAAGCCGATGCCTTGGCCCACTATGGGGTTGTCGCACCATTGAAGAAAAAGAAGAAATGTTATTTTGAATACAAGTGTACAATAGAAACACATATAGTCTGAATAAATTGCTATATATACATTTATATAAATGAATCAACTTGTATTATATTATCATTAACTAGAATAATATAATAACTTATATTAACTTAGCAATACTATTAAATAGAATAATAGTCGAATTTTTAAATTTATTTTTTTGATAATTATACACTTTTTCTCTTTTAATGAAACATCCAAATGAAATTCGACAGAATGGAGTTGTTAAAAATCACATTAATTTAATAATTTTGACGACTAAATTACTATTAATTATCAAACTCAATGGTTCAATTTCTAATATTTAAATGAATATAAAGGATGTATGAGAGTTACCGACGATCCTAAGAATGATCGTGTTGTTGACTTCTCCGAATCTGTTCTTAGCGGAACATGTGTAGGATCCACCGTCGTTCCGGTGGGTCGACAGGATGGTCATCTGGGCAATGATGCCCGTTGCGGATAGTTCTTCGTTGATCTGTACCCTGAAAAAGGCATTATTGTTATTATTTGTTTAATACAAAACTTTACAAGAAATTTAAATTAACGCTATTGAATAATTAATTTAGTGGTAATAATGATGGTAATTCCAAGTTCGTATGTATCAAAGTGAGTTAGATGAAACCATTGGTTAATATGATAATCCTAGCAAATGAAACCTGATATAAAAATCAAGCACAATTTTTTATAATACAAAAACAACTAAGCTTTAGAACAAGCAAAACTGGGCACCGCCACTCCAAAATAAATTTTGAGAAATTCGTTTCGAATTGATTAAAATCCTTCAAAATACTGTATACATTAGAAGTAGTATGTATGTTAAATGCTAGATATATTTCATTATTATATATTTTATAATAATTTTAAAATTTTCATATTTTAGTGCAAATAATCTTTAAATAGATTCTTCAAGTCTGCTTTGAGATTTTTTTAAATTACTTTATATGTTTCACTACTCTGAATAAATGTGAAAGAGCAGAAAATACATGAAAGAATTAATATCAAAACTTTGCTTCTTCTATGATTTTATATTTACTACTATGGGGTACGACAGTAGACATACCTCCCAGTAGTGCACCCTGGTAATGTCCTAGGCGGTTACTACTAGATTTACTACTATCGGCATGCAGCAACGCTCCAAGAGTGATCACCTTAGTGTAGGGTGAATGTCTTACAATGGAATGCGAGCGGCCTGTCCCAATCTAAGAAAGCTGAGATTCAACATTCCCTTGGCAGCTACGACGTTGAGACTTTCGGTGGTCTATGACTGTTTGGCGAGTCATCTGCATCACATTGGCATTTTTGATAGCCCAAATTGCCCGCTCTGTGGGAAAGACGAGATCCTGGACAGACACCATATAGCAGGATTCCCGGACTTGCATGAGGACGCAGAGGTGGAAAAGATATTGCAGCGCTAGAACTTTGCCGATGGAACATTTGAGTTTTTCTTTATTGTTTTATTTTTACTTGTGCTTTACACTGCTTTGATATCGTAAGAATTTGTCATTTTCTCTTGACATTGGAAATATAAAAAAAATATTAACTACTACAGAGAGCTACATCGTTTTGCCTAGAGTTTGGGTAATACTTTAGAGCAATGGTCTTCAAACTGTGTTCCACGGAACCATAAGGTTATCAAAGTGTCTTAAAGGGTTCCATAAACATGTATAAAATATTCATCAAAATGATGAAAAGAATAAAAATAAATAATAATGCTTTCTGAATTGATCGAATGAATCAGTGGCTATGCATTGGCTATTGCATTGATGCGCCCTTAGTAGTGGAAGTGGGGGTGTAGGGGAGAGGAAGTAAACGTCATGAGTTCAATTGGAGAAATTTGCGCTTCGGAATGACCGCAGGGCAAACTGGATCTTTTCTTTCCGGTCAATCGATTTGAGGGCAGGGAGTGATTACGTTTCTCTTAAAGCAGAGACCTACGTTTCTCTTGCTTGAGTATACAAACTATCCATTATGAGCATGCTCATTCGACAACTGATCGCAAATGAATATAAATATTTGAGTTTGTACCGCGAATAGGGGCCTTGAACCTGCTTACCATAATTAAAGTGTGCGTTTATTGTACATTTATAATTTGGATATTTGTTTATTATTCTTTTTTTTTTTTTTTTTTTTTTTGTTGTTGTTATAAAAGTGTTTTTTTGTAATTCTTTAGTACTTAAAATTATAAAATTTGTGCAATTTTAATAAATCCATCATTACAAATGGATTTCTGTTAAAAATGGAACAATTAAAAGAAAATGACAAAAGTGCTTCCAATTTAATCTAATGAAACTGAAGAACATTTACTTGATACGAAGAAACATAAATTGTCAAAAGCCAGTACCAAAAAGTGGAAACTATTTTGCATTTGGGTTTACTAGGACAGGAAATAAAAGATGAACCGAATGGATTATGTTGAATGCGAAAAGATTGTTAGTAACAGTAGTTTATATAAGCCAAACTAAAAGACATTTGGAATTGAATCATTCATATCCATGTAATAAAACTATTGAATAATAATTTAAAGCCTTAATGCATATTTACAACATATTTGTGCGAAAAGTCGTTTTCAACATATGCCGGAACAAAAATAAAATAAAAACTAAACTGGTAGCTGAAAATGAAATAAGTTTACAAATAATGACAATAGAATCCGACTTTTAAAGTTTTGTACAAAACAAAGGAAATTCATACTCAGTTATTCAAATTCAAAATTTTATTTGTACATATTAATTTTATTTTGGTCGAATGACTGGCTTTCTGGCGCTCGGTGACATAGATTTTGGGTTCGCGTCCCGGTGGTGCCATGGATAGTAGTTCGGAATCCACTTTAAACCGTAGGTTCCGATCTAATAGGTTTGTTCAGCGTTGGACTGACAATCAACTCCGAAAAAAAAAAACATCTCATATCTCTAAATCTGTCAGCAGGTAGACGGCCTTGGCCCACCTCGGGGCTGTTTAGCCAATGAAGAATGGTTTTTTTAAATTTTTATTATAATATAATAAAAGATTATTATATAATATGATAATATTACGAATATAAGAATAAATACATTTTTCTTTATATGTACCATCTAGATTATGAATACAGTTTATGATCCCGAACTCCGCGAAATAATTTTAATACACATTAGGGTTAAATTAGCAAAGTTTGAAAACCACTGCTTGGAAGTATAGGACTGAAGTACTTGAAGATATGCTTAGATTAAGTAAATATGGCTTTCAACGTCGTAAAATGTTAGAAATTGGCAGTCTCACCTTCCGCTCCATTTATCTTCCGATTGACTGGCGCTCTACGACGTGAAATTTTAGTATTCAGTGAAAAATCCACTAGAACTTTGTCAGGTACATTAGTGCATTGAATATAAGTAACTGGATTTACAAAAAGGTGAAGGTACTTACCTTCCTGTGGTCTGCAGACCGATATCGTTCTTTGCCCAGGACGTTATAAGAGGCTGGTCTCCATCTGCCTCACACACCAGTGTGGCCGATTCTGCCTTGCGGGCACTCTTTATACGGTACGCAGAACTAATACGAGGAGGAGCTGAAATAAGAAAAGCACCACATGAGAATAATAATTGAATAAGAATTTTAAATCCGAACTTTTGCAAAATGTGTTTAAGCAAAACAAAAAGTCGCAGTTATATCTGGTTGAAGAGTTAAAAGTTCTTCGGTAAGACAGAATTAAGTATAATAGTCACGTCTTCATTTTTGAAGCCATGTTTCGATATTATTAAAACTATGCATTTGAAAATATATTCAATTTACTTTTTGTACATAAGTTAAAAATTGTTAAAAGGATTAACTACTCATTCTAATCAAAGAAAAAAATAAATATTTTTTACTCGTCTTGATTATAACACCAAAATTATAACATATAAACATTATAACAAAATTTGAATTATCAATACGTTAAACCTTATGTAAACCTATACTAAACTTAAAAGTGCCATGCGACCTTTCAGTCTTCGTGTTGTTAACAAGCCAAAAGGTATACATTATTTTAAAATATAATTTAGAATATTTAGTTTATAAAATTGTGAAGTGAACTATCAATAAAAAATAAGTGGTGTTAAAAACTTTTTCAGAAAAAGATAAAAAAAAAATCCAAACCTTTGACATCCAACCTAGCTGATTTTCTGAGATTCTCTCCGATCCCGTTGGAAACTTCGCAGGTATACGTCCCTTCGTCTCCCTTGTCAATTCTCTTGAAGAGCAGCGAGCCATTCTCCATTACTTTCCAGCGGGAGTTGTCGTTGACTGTCACTTCTCCACCGTCTTCTGAAATATAACAAACATAATTTTATACACCGCAAATATATGCATAGGATTGAGGTTTTTTTATAACCTCATAACATGGCATGTTAAAGTGATTCATATGAATATAGAGGCCGAATTGATAGGCTACCAAAATAATTTATTTCTTTTATTTTTTAAAAGTTTTTTATGTGTCTGCATAAAGGCGATATCCAATTAATGATTCAGTCCTAACCATGTTTCAGGTTTATTTTCAATTCTCCCTATTAGTAACATCACTGAATTCAGTTTTTAAAATAACATTTAACCAATTCATAGCATTTTCCAATTGTCTATATATATTATATTTTTAACGAGTTGAATAGTTTCAAACTGCAAAATAAGTCCTTTAATACCAGTTCTGTAGGAAAATGACACTGAAAGAGTTATTACAGTCGGAGATTTATAATCGAACTCGTGCGCCATAAAAGCACTTTTGCGCAGCTTGAGAATACAGAATAATATAAAATGATTGAAATCAGTAATCAGCGATTTGATTTGAAAAAAAAATCGGTGAATCAATAGCAAATGAGTTAAAAGAAATTACTGAGAATAAAGCTATGCATACTGCAGAATAATTGTTGCAGCAGTTAGATAGATAAGTTATTATGTAGTTTGAGCGACAGTGTCTATTTTCCATTTGAATATGGGCATTTATATTTTCATTGAGATGAAGCCTTGAACATTAATAAGTGAATTAGTGTAATGTACAATGCCTGTGAAAAATTTATTAGATAATTTTTCCGATGTGTATTTCCACATCTTCTATACTGAGTTCTTTATGAATTAGACTGATCTCATGCATTGGTAATGATTCTTATGATTTTATTTTGGAGGATTTATATTTATTTTTCTGCGAGATCCCGGATAGTTGCTGCATACATAAGAATAGGCCTTTTATAAAGTTGAAATTTATTTTGGAAAGACGATTCTGATTATCTGATTAGAAGTAGATTATTTTCTTTCACTTTTTCTTGGTGTAATAGATATGGCTTCAAAAGGTGAGTTTACTATCTAAGATGAATTCAAAGTATTTGATTTCTTACTCATCATATAAGTTCGTTAAACAATGTAGTTTCATTATTGTTAACGGCAGTATGCCCTTTTCGAAAAATAATTGTATTAGAAAATTGCAATAGTGAAGAATTTATGACATTTTCATAAGAAACTATTTCCAACTTGTTCGCGTTAGATATGATTAATTCCTTCGGCATCTCGGCGTTCGTTATATGTCAGCTTCAACAAGAACATACGCCAGTTTTTAGTGAGTTTAAGGAAAATGAAATATGTTACATGAAAACTGCTTTACAGCAATTTTTAAATTAACAGAAACTCTAAAATTTAAGTACATAACTTTAAATACAACTAATTTTTTACAAGCTGTGACGAGCTCAGTTTTGGGGAAGGGAAACAGTTCATGGCCACTCTTCTTAGAAGCGCAAAGGATCCGACCTAGGATGTGTTCCATATATTAAATTTGGCCTACAAAATATATTAAATTGGCCAACTTTAGCATAAAGCATGTATTGTCCCAGTGTGTGACCTATAAAGGTTTCAGTATACCACTCAGTTCATGTTTTTTTTTTTTCGTTATACATTTACAAATAAATAACAATTAGTTCTTCCCCCATTTAAAATGGATAACTCACCATTCTTCTTTTTCCATACGACATTAGGTTTTGGGTATCCTCTGGTGAGGCAATCTAGGGCGACTGTCTGACCTCCCATGGTGGAGAGATCCTTGGGCTCCTGAACCCATTGTGGAGACACTGCAAACAGAAAAATACTTCAGACTTTGGTTCTCGTTGCACTTCTACATGGTGGCAAAAGTTATACAGAATTAATCATTATGATGATGTTTGTTTACTTTGATGATATTAAGAAATTGAGGGTTAAATACTACCTCATTAAATGATAGAATAATCTTGTTTTACAGCAAAAATCTCTTTCAATTTGCGATATAGCACTGCGGAAGTTATATGTGATTTTCTTCCATCTTAGAGAACTTGCAAGAATTACATTTTCTCATATTTTATTTTTTATTAATAAAAAAAAAAACTTAAGTTTGTTTTAAACACTAATTTTAAGCAGTAATTAGTTTTAAGGAATAAAATTCTCTAACTCATGAAATATTTAACAACTTTTTCAAGCTTCCTTACTTATAACTTAATAAAAAGTTAAATTTATAATAAAAGAAAAATTAATGAAGAAACCTATTCAATTTTAAATGGCATTAAATCTGATTAATTTATTTATAAGTAATAATGGGTGAGTATTTAAATATTGGTAAAATATACTGAGTTAAAATGTCTTTTAATCAAAGTTGGTAGCTGATAATTGAACTCGTATTAGGTACATAATAATAAACTATTTACATTTTCTTCTTCACAATTTATAATTTTCTAATATCTAAAATAGCAAGAAATAGTAATTTATTTCATTTAATAACATATATTTTCAAACATTAAATCTATATACATTAACACATAGCATGAAATGATTGAATAGACGGATAAAATTTCTGCAAATTTATAATTGAACAGAAAATTAAATTCTTTAATAAATAAATGACATTTGATCAAAAATGATAATAACAATATTACAGTTAAATCAAATAACAATTAAAACGTATACATTTTTAAAAAATAATTAATAAAAATATAACAATAATAATTTACAACTACTCAAAAGTTTTTGACAAAATAACAAAAAAAAAAAAAAAAATTAGTATATAAAATCCATTTATTTAGGAGAAAAAAGATATTTATGATAGAGAAAGAACAGAAATGAACCTTAGTGGATTAATTATATAATGTATTTAACTAAATAAATTAAAACATAGCAATTATTTTTTAATGAAACTACGCACTCGATCATTAAAAGATATGTAAGTACCAACAAACTCATAAACTCTCAAAATATAATATGCATAAAAAAAAAATTACCTGCAAATTATTGAAAAATCAAAATTGAAAATATTTGTCTGTAAACTCAATGTGAAATGATTATATCGTCCATTTGAAAAAAGATATAACATACAGTTTAAATTATCAAATTTACCATATATATATTGAAAAATCCTACGCATTTTTTACATACACTTCTACTTAAAATTTTATTTCTTACACAGACATATAATCATTATTATAAAATTTGTAACCATAATATATTTTTTTAACAATATAAATATTCAAAGAAATTCAAACACACTTGTTAAAATAAATTTATAATCACATTGTAATTTTCATTGTAACGTAATAAAACTCTACCGAAAATATAATTTTTCCGTTAGTCAACTTTTATGTGAAGTATCTAGCTGTATAAATAAAAAAAGTGGACAACACATTTAATCATGCTTTATTTAAGTGAAGCAAATGATACAAACATGAAAAGAAATATATTCAATCCATTCATTAAAATACATATAAGTACCAACAAACTCACAAAATATATTATGTATAAAAAAATTAATGTAAATTATTTGAAAAATTCAATTGAAAATATTTGTTAGTAAATTCGATGAAATAAAAATATATTCAATGAAATAAGGATAAATTATATTAATCCCCAAAATTCAGTGATATTTCTTCAAAATTGCTATTACGATATTTACAAAACGTTAAACAATATACACATTCAAGTTAATCGATCAAATGAATATCACGAAATATTTCAATAAATTTATTCACACATTTTTTTTCTATAAAAATTAGTTATGCTTTATTATTACAGAATATTAACTGATAACCTTCTGAAATATTACACATTCCTCACAAAAAAAAAAAAAAAAAAAACTTAAATCTATGAAAGATGACATACAAAAAAATAAATAAATGCAAAAATATATTAATGTATGCAGTAATTGGTCATTCTTCAATAAATTATTCATGAAATTAGCCAAATAGATTCACATTTATAAGTTTACTACATTTCTAATCCTAATATAGGATTCGTATCTATTACAGAGATACGAATCATCGTAAACAAAATGGTACACATACAGAAACTACCTGGATATCTAAAATACATTTAACTAGTTATGAAAAAATCTAACAGATATTTAAAAATGACATAATATTAAAAATTCATGAAAATAATATTGGTATCGATTTTATATATAATATCGGTATCAATATACAAAAAATAAATAAATGCAAAAATTTATTAATGTATACAGTAATTAGTCATTCTTCAATAAATTACTCATGAAATTAGCCAAATGAACTTCATATTGCCGTGTTTGCCATATTTCAAATCCTAATATAGGAACCCGTAACAATTATAGTGGAATGATCGTAAACAAAATGTTGATACACATCAGAGACTAGCTTGGCATCTAAACGCATTTAACAATATATGAATGCATCTAATGTGTTTTAAAAAATAGCATAAAATTATTAAAAATTCGTTATATATAATATCGGTATCGATTTTTGTACGTAATATCGGTATATATTCTTGTACATCATATCGTATGGAGGTATCAGAAGATATCTATAAATAAGTAGAGATAAAGAAATGAAAATATGGAAACATTACATCTACTAAAAGAATTGCTATCACGATTTCTTGTACATATATTTTAAATGGTTTATCTATGATTTCCTATGAAAGAAGTAAAAACCCAATTAAAATATTTCAATTATTTCAATCAATACAAAATGGGTAGCACACCTATTAAGTAAAAAGATATAACATATCTAAATAAATAAATGGTGCTACGATTATCAAATATTATAATTAAAAGAATTTCTTTTTCTTTTTTATAATTGCAATGTCTCACCATTGA
The DNA here is from genome assembly GCA_021605095.1 of Caerostris extrusa. Lineage (NCBI taxonomy): Eukaryota > Metazoa > Arthropoda > Arachnida > Araneae > Araneidae > Caerostris > Caerostris extrusa. The sequence goes on along the minus strand of BPLR01005445.1, from coordinate 13,549 downwards.
TACGCAAAATATCATGTTTAACATCGAATCCAGCAGTATTGGACACCTTACATGAGTAGTTACCATTACTATTTGCATCTAGTTTTGTAATGGTGAGTGGACGAGAAATCGTCCATTCTGACAGCAGATATTTGTTCGCTGTCTTTTAATTCCATGCCATCCTTCAACCAAGAGAATGTGAAGGGTGGATCACCTTCGACGCACAGCACATACCACAACAGTCCTTTTGCCAGCAGATAGATTATTTAAAAAACCGAATAGGTTGAATTTCTGGCTTCAAGGCTCCATCTGTAAATAAATACAAAAAAAATCTCATAAATTAACCTTCTTTTAAAATCATATTATAAGCAATAATTTTTTTACTAACATTTTTTTAAACCTTGTGAAACACATTGTACAAGTTTTATACTACTAAATGTAATTTAAAAACAAACTATATTCAATAAAATTAAAAATATTTATTTCATCTAAAAATATTTAATTTCAAAAAGTTATCAAATAGTTTCAGATATTTATTCAATAAGCATTTAATTTAAAAATAACTTTAATTAAACTATTTTTCCCATTTATGAAAATTGATAAAAACTAAAAAATAAACATCATAATGTAATAAAATTTGTTAATTAAAATTTTAGGTAAAACTTTAAAGCTACGGTAAAAAGATTTTAATAAATCACTAATATTAGTTCTTAATGCTAATTATGTATTTCATTTGTAGTAATTACACTTTTATGAAGAAAAAAGAATTTGAATGTAAACGTGAACAAAACCGACTTTTATTAAAAAACTGATTTTTATTTATATTATTTTTTAATCATCAAAGTGCACTGTAATTTTTTTAAAAAGAAATTGTTGATTAGCACATTAACATTATTCAAAAATTAGAAACGATAAAATTAAAATGAATAACTTTAACATCCCAAAAAAAAATAATAAGTACTGAACAGCTCCATAATAAATCTTTTCGATTAACAATCATGAGTTGTAATTCTATATCGGCATAATCATTTGCAAATATTTAAAAATATATGTCATAATAAATTATGAAATTTGTTAAATAATAAATAAATATTTATTTCGTATATTTTTAAAAAATATAAATCGAAATTAAATTCTATTGAATAGATTCTTAGTATCTTGAACTAAAAGATCTTATAAATACGATAAACAAAAATTTACGAATAATATAATTAATATTATTTATTAAAAAAAAATTATCATTCGTTCCTTTAAAGTACGTTATTAAAACATTGCTAGGAAAACACTCTTACAGGAATTATATCTGGAAAGGAGGAAGAAAAATCATTACCTGCGATCTGAAGATACAAGACGAAGAGCATTGTTACAAAACAATGGAACAGGAGGGCCATCATCCTGATGATAAAATTTCCCTTTTTCTAAAAAGAATATCAATTATAAACATTATAGATTCAGTGAAATAAATGAATGAAAAAAGAATATAAAAGCATGTAACGATAATAAATAATATAACTCTCTCACCTTTACGCTTTACTCAGTACATAGCATCCGAAATGTTTGGAGATTCATCTTGTAAAATGTAGACACCACAGTTCGTAAAAAATTATATACAGTAGCTTATCAGTATACTAGCGCCATACTGTGACAGAAAACCGAAATAAAAGTAATTCTAATTGAAGAACAATGTTCGTTTTATACAGCAGTATTAGCTTTGATAAATATATAAAAATCACAATTAATGCCTTTCAATCTGATTCTCAAATCTCTTTACAACTTCTCTGCTTAAATATACCGAATGAGCATAAAGACATTTTATGAAAATAAATCATTGCTCTTTACAAGAAATCAATGGCCTTTTTTTCTGTAGAAATAATAGCACTCTGTTGTATCCACATAGAAAATTCAGATTCTATAAAATGCTTGCTTCATTACAAAGATTTTTATGCACAATTTATAACACAATATATATAATAGTTCAATTTTAATAATAAAGAATTGAAGAAAGCGTAAAACAATAACAATGATATACACAGTCATAAATCCAAATAATATATCCATCTTGTAAACTCTATTGCAAAGAACCTCCAATAAAACAAAAAAATAAAATTGCAGTTTTAGTCCGTTTACAAAATAATATATATCAGGTACATTGGATAACTTATAATAATAATTGCTATGATAAAACCATTTTAGCATCAATAATATTCGTGAAAGTTTAAAAACCTTTGTAGTCTTTGCCCCAAGATGGAGAAAGTATACGTATATACCAAAAAATAGAAATATATATATATATATATATATATATATATGTGTTTCGCGTAAAATACATTTGATTAAAGTATTTAACAACATTTGCAAAATCAGGACAAACCCATTCTTAAAATCTTTGAAAGATTCTTTTATGATACTCGGATGTTCTCAGTTGGACATTGACAGATCTCACCTTTCATTGACAAGACATCGAACTTCTCGTCTAATCCAGCCGAATTCGTTACACGACATGTGTAGTTACCATTGCTGTCCGCGTTCAAATGTTCAATAGTCAGAATGGATGTGAATTCATTTAATTCAATAGAAAAGTGGTTTTTCTGCGTCGACAAGAGAACGCCGTCTTTGAACCATTTGAATTCAAAAGGACGGTCTCCATCGATGATTCCACACATCACCATAACTCTTAATCCTTCACTCAGTTCCCCAGAGAAATGAAATGGATTGATTTTAGGTGGCTTCCTACCTGAATTTATGAAACAAGAAAAATATTCAAACCAAATCAATAAACAAATAAGAATTAAAAATCATTTTTACTTTGATGAACTAAAGATGTGGTAAATTTAAGGATTGATAATAAATAAGATTTTAATTTCACTTATTAAACTGTAGTCGCAAAAAATGACAACAATATCATCAACTGCATTAATTTCAATAATTAAACTTTGATAAGTAAATAGTTTTGCTATCTTTCTTCCATAAGGTTTGTGCGGTTTTATTCATTAAACTGTATATAACATGAAAATAGACACTACAAAAGATATAACCTGGACAGATTTATGTAATTAAGTAATCTATAACAAGTCTAAAAGAGTTTTTAAAACCGATATTGTAATTTAGCTTTTATTAAAAATATCAATATATATACCTAATAAGGAAAATTAAATAAATAAATTATATAAAACAACGTTAAAAGTTTAAGATGAGTTTAAAATGGATAACCTAATGTACTTAAATAACTAGTATTATTTCAACGTTGTCAATACTCAACCTAATAACTGAGCATAAATATATTTTGTTTCTGTGTTTAAATTACAATAATATCAACTTTTAAGATGGATTTAACTCATACGCACTCAAATTCTTTGTGGAAATAATTCTGAAAGAAAACAATTCACGTGTGAAGAGGAAAAAACAACTTTACCTTCAACTTGAAAAATTGGATACACGTTAGTACAATCACACAGAAGACAAATGAAATCTTCATTCTTTAAACAAATAAATCTTTTTCAGTATTCCTATAACAGATTTAATAAATTGATCAATTAACACTTTCTACTTCAAGAATGGAGTTATAGTTGCTTGTAAAATACAGTATGAAATAGTTTAATTTACTCACCTCGAAACTTGCACTGTTGATGAAAAAATAGGATTTAAGAGATATTCCTCAGCAAATGTAGACAACACAACTGATGAATATATATTTCGAATTTATGGTATAGTAGCGCCATACTGTGGCATCAAAAGGAATTAAAAGCGAATTCAATTGACGAACATTTGTTAAGAATTTGCGTTGTTAAAGATAAATTGTTTTAACTCAAAACTCAAATTCCTTCATGGAATCAACTCCATTAAGTTCATATGCGTTTCTCAAAGTCAGAAGATAAAATTCAGAAAACCATCACTCAATATCAATGAACTTTTCTACAGAACTTAGTGATTGTTTGGATGAATTGAAAACATTGTGTTCAATGAATATCTCAACTTTTGATTTTTTTGTAGTTTTATAGGAAAAACCCAGTATAAGAAATGAAAATCTATTTATTTAATGCTGGCAATTTTATATGTTAAAAATATTAAAGTTATATAACCACCTAGTCTTTTGGCGGAATACATTTAACCAAAAGAACCAAAATATTCATTGTTAGCATTAACATATATATCTAATGCATCTTCACAAACTCACATATCCATTTTTTTACTAACAATTATGTAACAAAACGAATATAAATCAGGTAAACGATTACTTGAGATGCATTAAATTACAACCATTAAAAAACGACTCCAACAACATACCAATCTTATAGGAATTGTCTAATAATTTAAGAAAATTTTATCAGAAAATTGAACTCTTTATTTTATCAAATTTTAACAACAACTTCTACAAATACTAGATAGATGGCTTTTGAATAATAAAAATTACAAAAGTTTAAATTTATGTTGCAATAATTTTTACTAGCATAAACTCTTGAGATCCAAAATGAACCACCTTGTTAAGATGAGTCTCACCTCTCATGGTCAAGACATCCGACATTTCATCCACCCCTGCTGAATTTGTCACTCGACAAGTGTAATTTCCATTGCTGTCCGCGTTCAAGCTCAATAGTCAAGAAAGAAGTGAATTCATTGATGGTTTGGATAGAAAAATAACCCTTTTCTGGCAGCAAAGGCTTTACCATCCTTGAGCCAATTGAAATCAAAAGGTGGGTCTCCATCAATGATTCCGCATATTACCATGGTTCTGAGATCCTTACTCAGTTCCCCTGAGAAGTTGAAAGGTTTGATTTTTAGGAGGCCTCGAACCTATCAAAAACCAGAAAATAGATTTAGTTAATTTTTAAGTATAGTAAAATTGGCACCAATAAGTGCCAGAAATATCAAGCACTTATTAAAAATAAGAAAGCAAATGCTCAGTTCTGAAGATAGAACACCATATGTAGAATAAAATTATTTTAACGGACAATAAAAAATATAAAAAAGAACAGTTTTTGTTATTTATTTATATATTTTTTATTTAATTAATTATTTATTTATTTTTGTTACATATTTAAAAATTCCAAATTATTTGTTTTTAAAAGAAATAATCGCTAAATTTTCATTCTTGAAAAAAAATTACATCGTTTCGTTCAACCTACTCTTCTACATAATGATAAAAGACAAACTAAAATGTTTTGGAAAGGTTATATGAAATATATTTAATCCATGAAACACTCATTCAGCAAAATCTAGTAGAATTTTTAAACATTTAAATTTCATTCAAAATTTGTTTTAAAAAAAGGTAATAAAACACTATTTACATTTAACAGTTAAAATGCAAGTGACTAAATTCTTTTAGGTAGTGTGCCTTAATCAGCTATTAATTTATTTTTCTTTTAATACTGTTTAAAGTTCTTTTAAGACTCTCTGAAATTTAATAGAATATCTTTTTGCCATTTTTCATCTTTGTACGTCCTTATATTTATCTTTACTAAGATTTACTTTACTAAGATTACTTTAAGATTTACTTCTATAACCTGAATAAAAAAAAAGGAACGAATATTCTCCTAAAAGTAAAATATTAATATCGCAATAGTTTTTTTACGAAGCATTTTTAAAAACATTTTTTCTTAGTTAAAAAAAATTGAATATTTTTAAATTTTATTGTTTTAATTCATTAGGGCAGCAGGTTGAAAAATAACGCCAAAGTCGTTAAATGTTCTTAAAGAAGAAATTGTTTTTTTTTTTTTTTTTTTTTTTTTTTTTTTATTGATATAAGTATTGTGTTTATTCAAAGAAAAAAAAAATGCATCTATTTGTAAACAATGAAAATATATCACTTGTTTAATTAATTAATTTATATTTAAATAAATAAGGAAAATAATTTGAATTTTTAATGATTTAAAAGTTGATAATTTTATGGTGCACTTATATTATTGCAAATATATCATAATATTTGACAAGAATCGCTGAATATAGTATACGGCATGTTATTTATAAATTTAGATAAAAATTATTTCTGTAAACATTTTTTAAAAAAATACTATATCCTTCAGATATATTTTATGCTGATATAAAAAAAATAACATTTATTTAATAAAATATTTTATACGTGTGTACGGATTTCAGAAAAATTTCTACTCACTTGTTATCAGAAAAGGCTGGACGGACACCAATATTATGATCAGAGAAGTGATCATTTTAATGGCAAGTAATCCACATTAGCTTATAGTTTTCTAAGGCTTTAATAGTATCAGCTCAAATAATCTTTCAGTATTTGAGGACAGCTGAAAAAAATCAGAATTACTCTGTACGATCACTTTCGGCGTACCTATGTCTGAGATTTCAGAGATGTTCTCTTGCAGAATGTAGAGACCACATTTGTAATCAGTGTATTCAGTATTTTATGGTATAGTAGCGCCACACTGTGATATCAAATGAAATTAAAAATGCACACAATTGAAGAACAACACACTATATTTTACTGAAGAAGAACCCCATAAAATTCCTTTTATGGTTAAGAAACAATGTAATTATATAAAAATTATTTAGAATGTATATTTAAACTTGTTAATACCTTTCGATTAGTGAGAAACCTAATCGAAAATGGTTTTTCCCACAAAAATCAGAATTATAAAATTTGCAAAATTACTAAATTTATATTTCTGTACATAAAAAACGAATTTCTACGTGAGAATACACATCTGATGATAAATTCTATTCATAATAACTGAACATTGATAAAATATTTATACATAAAATATAAAATACACGAATCAAATGTTACAAATTATTGAATTACATAGAAAAATAATAGAAAACTAAATATACTTTTCCTTTACAAAATATAATATAAAATATATAAAGCAGAGATTTTTATCCGTGACTTGTACGAGACATATTTAGCAATCCGCAGATGGGAAGCGAAGTTTGTAAAAAGTGAAACTAGACTTCTGAATACAAATTGTTAAGTAATTAAGTTCAGATAACTCTATTTAATAAAAGTTTTTACATAAATCCAGTTACATCATGACAAACAATAACCAGAAACGCCCTTTATAACCAAAAAAATCCCTATAATCTATTATATTTCAGAGATTATTATTAGATGGCTTCAGTTTAGCTTTCAGCACTTTTTACCTTTCATTGTTAAAACATCCGATTTTCATCGGATCCGGCTGAGTTGGTGACACGACACGTGTAATTGCCATTACTACCAGCGTTCAAGTGCTCAATCGTTAAAATAGAAGTAAACTCATTGACTGTATCGATGGAAAAGTAACCCCTTTCTGATATCAGAGGTTCTCCGTCTTTGAACCATCTAAAATTAAAAGGTCCATCGCCATCCATTATACCACACATGACCATGATTCTTAAGCCTTCTTTTAATTCTCCAGAAAAATGGAAAGGTTTAACAGTAGGAGGTTTCAAACCTAAACAGAACAATACAAAAAATAATAAATGCGAGACTACAGTAAAAAAGAATTATCGATAAGCATAATATATAACAAAAATAGTTATTTTCGGGTGAACATAATTAAATATTATTTAAGAAGACACATTAATAACTATCAGTTTTATTATTTATGAGTTTTCTTATTACTTTTAAGTATGTAATCGACCGTTATTATGAAAAATGTTTAATATAGTAATCTTAAATGCAATGGCCAAGTTATCAATAAGTTTTAACTAAGCAAATATTGACAGTATCATGGTAATATTCAAAATATTATTTTTAAGAAAATCGCATTCAATTGAAAATAAAACTAATTAAACCATGATGTAGAAAAAGGCATAAGATTATTTAGTTGATATCAATGAAGAAATATATTTTATGAATTTCTACTAAATGAAAATTCAATTTAGATGACAATTCACTTGAAACAAAACTATCAATTCATTTAATAATGAAATATGACTTAACACTGCAAAACGTTTTATAGACAAATATCTAATATTTCTATCAGTTTCGTTTTCAACGCAATTTATATTAAATTCAGTCGAAATTTTTTTCACAATACTTTAAAGAAAAATCTACTCTCAAATTTAATTTTTAAATAAATAACTATGAATAATTCATTGTAAAATCAGAGAGCAATAGAAATAAAGTAACCATTTCAATTATTCAATGTTTTGACAAGCATATTTTATAAGTATCATTTAAGGTATTCCACATAATAAAATTACAAATTGCTAAGAAAATACTTTCATGTTTTTGTCACCCTTGGGCAGAAAAAGAATCATTCTAATTAATTAGCCTTGTCAGGCAATTTAAACAGCAAAATAACTGTTTTAAAGTATTTCTAACAATAATATAGAATTTATATTTTTCATGATACTTTTCAGTAATGCTTATGAAGCATTAAATTTTCACGAAAAATTAAAAGATGAAAAATTTAAGAAAATAAATATCTTCTTCACTAAAATTTAACCAATTTTTATGTTAATAAAATCTATTTAATGTTCAACAAATGCAAACATTACCTGAAACGAGATGTGTTTGAAAGAGCACTACTGCAACAAACCAAACATACAGGAAAGTAGTCATCTTAATAGCTAATTATATGTTGAAACACTGGCTAGTAAGAGTAGAGAAAAATTCAAAATTTGGGTATTTAGATCAATTAAAACAAAAAAAAAATTATGAGAGGGACAGTATAGAACTGAAAACTCACCATCAGTGAAAATTAGTGTCGGACATCAAGATAAGTTTGTAGATGCTGTCTGGCAAAATATAGAGATACATATCGAAATATTTAGTTGTATGTTTAATGGTATACTAGCGCCACACCGTGGCATAGAGAAAATCAAAAGAATCTTTACTGAAGAACAATTTCAAATACTTTTGATACTTAAAAAACGCTCTTCATTTGCATTAAATTACTTCCTTTCGTCCGAATAGGCTTAAGAAGTAACTAAATTAATTAGAGTAACCTTTAAATAAACATATACTATACAGCCGTAACTAATTTTTCAAAGTAAAGCATTTTGTGAAATAGTTATAACAAATGATTTGAACAAAAAAATCATAAACCAAATAACAGACAATGAACTTATGCAAAAGTGAGATGAAAATTAGTTTCATGTGAAATAATAGGAATAAAGAAACATTTCAAATTGAATTGCAAAAAACATATCATAGCCTTCACAAAAAACAATTTCACTTCTATATGGTTTCATCTGAATATAAATGCATTAAAGAATTATTCATTGTGTGCATCGCGTGAAAAAAATTCACCCATTTTATTATAAACTAATTTCTGTAACCTATGGATCTTGTTGTTAAACTAAATATGAATAATGAAAAATACAACAAATTTTAACACAATTTATTCTTATACATTCATAGATTTATATAACGGGAGTTATTTAAAACACACAAAAATTATACAATTGGCCATTCAATCAAATATATAGATTTAAAAAATAAATTCCATACGCACGTTTATATAAATAGAATCAGAAAATCTTTTAATAAAAGATACATCAAAAACAGTTCGGTGTTTAAATTAATTATCTTGATCTTTGAACAAGCACTTAATTCTACTATTCTCACCTTTCATCGTCAAAACATCTGATTTTTCATCAACTCCTACCGAATTGGTGACCCTGCATGTGTAGTTTCCATTGCTGTCTGCATTTAAACGCTCAATAGTTAAAATAGAAGTAAATTCGTTTATTAGTTGGATAGAGAAATGATCTTTCTCTTGCAATAGATCGCCATCTTTAAACCATCGGAAATCAAATGGTCGGTCGCCATCAATGATAACACACATTACGGCTGTCCTCAGACCTTGGTTCAACTCGCCAGAGAAATTGAATGGTTTTATTTTAGGAGGTTTTAAACCTGAATACACCAAAAAAAGAAGGAAATTTTGGATTTAAATTAATGAAATAAACATATCTTTTTTTTTTTTTTTAAGAATGTTGAAATTAGCAAAAAAAGTGTCATTAATAAAACTTTTCAAGATGTTATAGATATGGCTAGCTTTAACTTTTAGATTTTATTAAGATAATTATTAACTTACTTTATGACATGCATCAAATTATATTACAATAGTATCTACAATTTCCTAAAGATTTAAAAGTAAATTATCGGAGAATCAAGTCAACATTTTTATAAAATGTATGAAATTATTTAATTTTATACGATTAATATTATTTTTATGTGCTTTTGTCGATGAGAATATGGCGAAATTATAAGCATTTTGCAAAATTCAAAAAGTGTTTCACTAGAAAAATTGATTAATGTAGAAAAGATACTATTGCTGACAATCTTTTTAAACAATATTTTTCCTATAAATAATGAATAAAATTAAAAAAAAAAAAAAAGATAATCCATAAATATACGTATTTGAATACATAGAATTTAGGCGCGTTATATGTTATCTGTGTAATAAGTTCTTTATTAATTTTACTTTTCAGTATTCAAAATTGAAGAGGTAAATTCTTATTAATCATACAGAAATATAACGTACAGAAATAGTACTATTCTTACCTTCAACAAGAAGTGCTATTACTAAATAACAAAAGAAAGAGACGTGCTATCATCTTAAAATTCCAAAATCGTGTTTAACGTTTCCTATAAAGAATGATAAATACTCTTTAAAGCAATAAAAGTTTTAGTTATAGTTCTCAAATTGAATTCACAATCAAAATTATTAGAGAGTTCAAATTAATACTTCGTACTCACCTTAAAGCTTTCGCACATCAATAGATGTTTATATTTAGAGATACTCTCACTTAAATGTAGAGACGCAATCCATAGAGACGAATGTAATATTTCATGATATACTAGCGCCACATAGTGACGTTAAATGCAAATAAAAGTCTTCAGAAGTGAAGAACATTTATTGTTATTTTTAAAGTTCAAGAAATATCTTGATCCGCTACAAATGCTACTTTTTTTGTATTAAAACATTTCAACTGCATGAAATATAGTTTTAAAATGAAATGTTAATAATTTGTTGCCAATATCAAATAAAAATACACGTATAGATTACATACAATATACAAGTCAAATATTAGATCATATATGGATGGCATTAAAAGAATATTAAAAACACATTTAATAAACAAATTTTATCGAAATATATAGCAGAAGCGAGAGCGATATTCCTTTAAGTAGCATATTAAAAATACAATATACACACCAAACGGAAACGAAAATTACAATATAATATATGAGTATAATATATCCGGAAAAAAAACATGGAAACAACATTTTAGTTTTTACACCGAAGTACTACTGTACTGGATTTTTTAAGCGAAGGCATCCAACACGAAAAAATATCTCACGGATGAATCTACACTACAATAAACCCTTGATGCAATTTTACACTAAGAAAGTTTTTACTTGCACCCAGAAAATTTTATTTGCAGAAAACTTTTTCAAGCATATTAAGGCAAACAGATATTAAAACCAGGATGGATTTTCAGTTGAGATGATGAATCTCACCTCTCATCGTTAAGACATCAGATTTCTCATCCGATCCAACCGAATTCGTTACTCGGCAAGTATAGTTGCCATTGCTGTCAGCGTTTAAGTGTTCGATAGTCAAAAAAGAGGTGAATTCGTCGAAGGACTGAACAGAAAAATGATTTCTCTGTGATTTTAGCTGTTCACCATCCTTAAACCACGTGAATTCAAAAGGACGGTCTCCATCAATTATCACGCACATCACAGCAGTCCTCAGACCTTCACTTAACTCTCCAGAAAAATGGAAAGGTTTGATTCTTGGAGGTTTCGTACCTGAAAACACAGAAAAAAATAGAGTTTAACACTAAAATATATATATATATACTGAAATAACCCTGTTTAGGGTGCATAAAATACTCTCATTTTGTCAACAACAATAGTATAGAATTGTTTCACTTGTTTAGAATTTTTTTAGGGTTAGGTTTAGAATTTTTAGGGTTAGGATTTTTATGCAAAGTTACTTAAAATTATTATATTAAATATATTAGATTTGTTTTTATGTTATAACTTGATTTTAAAGAACAAATAATATGTAATATCCTCAAAAAAAAAGTTATAACGCAGAACCAATGAAATACTTATTTTGAGGTAGCGAATGAAATCGAGAAAACTTTAAAGCAACTAAACTTACTGAAGACATAAAAATAGTTATAATTTTAATAATAATACAACAAGGTTGAATTTTTGACATAAAGAATATAGTGCATTTATAATAGTGTTATTAAAGAAATAAATTTAGAACCTGAGAAATAGTTATCAATAAGCAAAAGACAAAAATATAATATAATTTATTTATAAAAACCTTTAATAAATTTTACATAAATAACTCGTTAAAAATTTAAATTCCACAAGGAAAGGCTAATATTCTTTTCACTTCCTCAAAAAAATCGTATTATACTAAATTGTTTACATTATATTAATCATCATTTAATTTCAAATTAAATAAATATTTAAAAAATCATCATATGTAACAAAAGACTTCATGGTCTCTACTTTAGAATTTATATGCATAACAGGTAAAATACGAAATATTTTACTTAATATTAATTTTAAAAAACCATAAATATATATATAACTTTTTTAAAAAAAAAATAATATGCAGGGAATTAAAAAATTGAGTAAATTTTAATTATATTAAAAATAATCTAATATATTTTTATGTAATCAGAATTAAAATTTGTTTATAATGATGTCATAATTGACTGACAATATCATAAAAAGCGTTAAGGAATTGAAAAAATTGTAAAACATTTAAAGTGACGAGCCATATATATTGAGGTTAAAACTTAAGCATAATAACAATTCCTGTTCTTCTGAAATATTATCCCAGTGAAATAGTATAAAACATTATTATTACATATTATTCATGAATTTTAATTTTTCTCTTTGTCCAAATTATAAAATGATTTAAACTCTTTTACAAAGCACATCTACTGAAAGAAAACTTTAAAGGCGTTCAAAATGAACATAAAAGAGCTTAAAAATATATTGTCTTACCTTTAGCAAAAGGAACGTATATAGTCACTGTAAACAACAAAGAAATTAACAATCTCGTCTGAAAATCAGCCTTTTTGTGCCTAAAACAGATTTTAACCAACATCAAAAAAAGAATATTTCACTCAACAGTAACCAAGATCATGTATAATATGTTTAGTTTGTAAAAGTTTGAGCGTGTACCCATTCAGATTCCATTGCCTCCGTTGATTCAAAACTTTAAAGATACTATTAGTAAAATGTAGAAGCTTTAGTCGTGACAGTAAATTTGTTATTCTGTGGTATACTAGCGCCACACTGTGACATTAAAAGAAATTAAAAACAACTTCTATTGGTGAACATTGCGAAGAACCATAATTGCTTTTTAATAAATTCTACATAAATGAACATAAATGTAATTTTTTTTGTATATAAAAAACAACCTATTAATTTCAAAAATTATTCTTCGAAGAATTAATCTTTAATATTCAGAATATAAAGATAAGCAACGTATAAAATTTTAAGAAGTAAATCTCAGAACCATTTCGTCAAAATCGTACTTGAAAATGCCATTTTAGGCCACAACAAAAACATTAAATACTGAAATAAATGAAAAAGATAGCATTGAAATTTTATTAGTCTTAGCAATGCATG
>BPLR01005444.1:0-25125 GCA_021605095.1 Caerostris extrusa | reverse complement strand
ACAGCTGTTTATAAATGTTGCTGTTTATAAATTTGGGACATTAAAGACAGGAATACAAAGAACTTTAATAAGGAAAAGATGGAGTAACAAAAGGGAAACTCCACCTCCAAAGTATATAGGAAAAAAGAGGGAATTTTTTTCTGAGGAACTCCTCTACCCACATTTCCTCTTGGCCCTTTCCTGATCGAAAAGATAAATTCTTCCAGAAAGATCTTTAGAATAAGAATCATAGGTGTAGATTTCAAAAGAAAGTCTCTGTCTCAAAACATAAGGATGATTCTATGTTATAAATAAGTTGAAAAAGAGGAATGAAAAATGAGAAACACTCAAGATCCCCTTTTATGACACCTTATTTATCCCTATAAAATCTGATTTTTCCCCAACATATTTTCTTTTTAGGTGCAAGAGGCTGTAGCTGAAAGCTTAACAAGATTTTTCTCCAGGGTATGGCTGAGCGATTACTTTCTTTGTGTGCTTTATACTTCTGTTTATTTTTATTTTTATTTTCAGCATATATAACCAAGGAATGGATAATAACCAAAAATAAAAATAGTATAAAATTAAATTTTTTATTAATTAACACAAATTAAAAACATCCAAAATTTATTTCATGTTAAAAAAGTACTTAAAAATTACCTTTTTATTTTTAGTACTAAAATAACGTATAGTATCGATTTCCTCCAAAAACCTTGGTAAAAAAATTTGTCTTGACTTGATTTGAACCGGGCTACGGTGGCCACAAAGCAGACAACTGGCGTATCCCCTACGAAGTTCCATTGAGATTTAGTGTCGTTTAACCTCCTCATTATAATTAATATTTAAAAACTTAATTAATGTTAGTAGGTTAGTAAAATAAAAATAAAGAAAATAAATTTAAAAAAAAAAAGTAAAAATTTCAAAAATTGAATTTAAAAATTTGGTACAGTTAAAGTTAGTTGAAAATGCTGTAATTGTGGTGCACATAAAAAGTCCCTAAATACAAAAATCCCATTCACAGACCCATAATTTTTTATTTTATTTTAACAAATTTTTCTGCAAAAGTAGATGTTAAAAACCTTTGTTTTTCGCAGTCATTAAAATGTCACTCAGATCATTGCTGTAGTTCGCTGCTTGAGTAAGTATTAAAATTAAATCCAAAATCTACTCTTAGATATTCACATAAATTATGATGTAAACGAGATAAGTGATAGTTATTCCGAATAACAAGAGAGTTTCTTCACAGAAGGGAAGTACTCGATAGAAGCATCATAACTGGTCTTTACTAACGCAACGTACTAATCGCAATGTAAATTAATAATTAATTTAATATCACATCAAAATATACACTACAATTTTTGTAAAAGATTAAAACAAAGGAACGATTACTGCTGTTTTTTATTTTTAAAAGACTTAATTTAAATTAAAAAGAGGGGAAATACTATAATTAGATTTTTGTAAGTGCACTAAATTTGTTTTTACATGAGCTTATTTTACACAATTTTTAACACGAATTAGAAAAAATTATCATTTTACACGAATTATTTTTGATTTAACACGATCGACACCCAAATTCTAAGAAAAAAAAAGTTTTGCTTTATTATTATTAGCTAGATCAGAACGATTAATTACTGAATACGTTCTTAAATCCACTGAAACATCAGCACCACAGTAGGCTATTCTAATTTTGTTTAAGATTACAGAAAGAATTTCACCAATGGAAACCGAAGACGATAACCAAGGTATTTCTAGTGATAGCAGTAATATTCAAATGCCCTGCGTCAGTTGTCAGAAAGGGCAGTGAATAATTTTTTATTTGTAACTCATATTATTCTGCTAATTTTTGTATTCATGAATCAGTGACATGTTTTTGTTTTCCTTTTAAATGATAATTTACTTTTTTATGATATATGTACAATCTTAATGAAATAGAATGTTTAAGACCCTGACGTGAAAAACTCACTGTTATTATGTATTATTTTTGCTGCTTTTTTTGGACTGGAACCAGTCTTCTATTTTTCCATGGATGCAATACATATATGTATATAAATTTTTTACAACGTATTCTTCAGGAACGTGTCTATCGTGCAAAAACAGAATTAGGTGTATTCGCTTAGAATATTCATGAATATAATTGATAGATGAAGCTACCAGTGGACATTTGAAAGGACAGAGTTTTCAGAGTATGGAAATACGAAGGGGTTATCTTGAGCCCGCATTGAAAATGTAGATTATGAAAATCTAAAGAAATGGACTTTAAAAGAAAGTCTGAATAACGTTACAATGATGTATTAAAAATAAAAAAGAATAAATAAAGCAAAAAAATGAGGTTATTACAGAAATTTTTTTTCATTATTTAATCTTTAATACATTGATTGAAATTTTATTTAGCAATTAATACAATAAACATAAGGTTATAAATGTGGAATGATATATTAATATATTTGATAAAAAACATTATCTAGAAAATTAAAATGCATTGGCTTTAATAATAAATTAATTGCCAAGTAACATTTATGCAATTTTTTTTATTATAATTTTTGTGTGATTATAGTCAATATTTTTAAAAAAATTGAAGGTTTCTTTTAAAATTTCATATCTTTAAACAGCAATTAAATTTTCAGTACAATAAATTTATTCATTATATAAAATTTATATAGTAAAGGAAATTGGTTTTTAAAATTTAGTATTGCAGCTTCTTATATTCTGTGGTAGACGCTCCTTTTTCTCTTATTCTTCTTCTATAGTCATTTTTATGTTAACATTAGATTTAATTTCAAGAGTAACAATAATTTTAATGTTTTTTTCTCATTTATCAATTGTTTGACAATTATTTTACTTATTTATTTACATTTTTTATGTTGTTTATTAATGCTTTTTAATTCCAAAATATTTGAAATGAATATTGTTATGGTTTTTTTTTTAATATTTTATTCCACAAGATAATAGAAAATATTGAAATTTTTTAATATTTATTGTGCAATATATAAGTTATAGAATTATTATACCTTCAACCATCATATGCGTCAAACATAAAATATGAATGTAAAGTTTATTATAGTAAATTTTTTTAAAACATTCATCCACAAACTAATTCAAATTGTATAAAAATAAGATTAAAAGTCATTTGTTTATAAAGAAATATATAAAAAGATTGAATTTTTTTTATAATAATTATATTAAAAATATGAAGTTCTACAAAAGATGGCAGTTATAAAAATAAGAGTGTTTTTTTTTTTTTTTTTAAATTTGTTTCATTCATCCAATATATTTTAAAAATTATTATGGTCTAGATATGTCTGTTAACATGCTAGTGTTATGTTTAGTTAATCATAGATTGGGAAACTCTCAAATATTGAAATATTTTTTTAAACTTGATCAATAAAAATGAACCATGTTGATTCCAATTTTTATTTTATATAAGGTTAACCTTATGGAATTAAGAAACTTTATGAAATGCTGTACTTTTTAACCCATTTTTTTATAAAAGGTGAAATCAAAAATAATTAAAAGACTGATGATTAAAGATTTCTTACAAATAATTTAGGTATTTAAGAAAATTGTCTTTGATATGTCCAGCATAATGAGCATTACATCTTGGTCTTGAAAACATATGTAATACTAATAAATAAATAAATAATTTTCTTTCATGAAAATTATTTTTGTAATAAAATAATTCTTTAAAAGTGTTTGAGAATTTTTTAACAGTCTTCAAAATGAAATTGTTTTTGTCAATAGCACACACAAATGCACTTTTATTCAAGCGGACTGTAAATTATGAATCGCATTCACTCACTAACACAGTAAGTACTCACAAAGAAAAAAATTAACTATTTATTTACATGACAGTCACTCATAGCCGTGCTGTTCACTCTTGCCGAACTGGCACTACACTACACAACACAACACAACACATCACATCACATACTCAGAGTTATGCGCTTGCGTAAACATACTTTTTTCGCCTTAGGTATCCTTGCACGTAGGAGTGAACAGAAATCTTAACAGATGTATATAATTAAATGCAAAAGTTTTCTTTTATCTTGCATGTCTTACAAATGCAACTAATTGAAAAGTACACAAGAGTAGGAAACCTAAAATACTTCCTCATTTATATTATTATTTTTAGTTGGAGTCTGGTGTTATAAATGGAAAGTAAATAAACAATAACAGAATATTTTATTTTTGAAAACTGTGATTCAACTAAAAAAAAAAAAAAAAAAAAAAGATTTGTGACAAATTAGTTGTTCTGCAGGTGATTTTAAAAAATGATAAGTGAAGCATTTAATATCCACCTAGTTTATTGTTACAATACAAACTGAACAATATACTGAAATAGAGTCCAAAGTTCTATTCTATTCTATTCAAATAAGTCCAAGTTAGGTTTACAGGTTAAAAAAAAAAAAAAAAAAAAATGTATTACTCTGTAATTTAAATCTCGGCTTGTTACTTACTTTTCCACATGGCACATTCGAGATAATTACCATGCGGAAAAAAAGGATTATCTTTCTTAAAATTTACCAAACTGAATATTATATTTTAAAAGCTTAGGCTGACCAAATTTGATCTATATTTTATTTAAGCTTATCATCAAGGGATCCAAACATGCTGCTCTATTTTTGAAGTAAAACTGTTATAAAAACATACACGAATATTTATATTGACAAATAATTTCACTTAAATTTTTATATTGTTGTCTCTTCATGCATATGAAGTTCCTTTATATCTTCATTGCATAAAATGCCTTCTCCGAGTAGCATTTCCTACTGCATGTCACAGATTCTCTTGACTTGAAATATTATTTACATTTTAAGCTGTATTAAATTGTCCAGGCTTACTTAACACACAAAAGTTACCTGGAATTTGGACAATTATTATGAACATAAAATAAAAAAAGTTATATAATAGTCTGATAATAAATAAGACAAATGAAAAAAAATAAATTTATATAATTTTGTAAGCTTAAGACAGCTTCAAATAATAATAATAAATCTACAAAACATATGTTTGATTTTAAAAATTACAGTATTATATTGTTAACATATATATTTATTGAATAAAAACAAGGAAAAGTAGAATGTTATTTAAATTGAACAGCATTTTATTTCTCAAAACTATGTACAAAGGAGGAAACAGGTTAATATATTTATACATAAGCACACAAACTGAAAAATATTTTTTAATAACTCAAAAATAAACCAAAACAGAACACAAATAAGTTCAGAATTTATTTAACATCTCAAAATAGCTGTAGAATATAATTCATTCAATTGTTCTATTGGACTGTTATAAGCAATACATTCATACATCAATTATAGATTTTTAATAGAAATAATGAATATACTATTTAAATAAAAGTTTTTGCATTTAAAAGAAAACTATTAATAGTATACAAATAAAAATATAATATACAATATTTAATATTTTAGATTAATAAAATAGAGCAATATATTAAGCTCATACATTGGGTAAATAATACTATTCCCAAATTCAAAATGTAAGATTGGAATGGAAATTGAAACAATCAATCAATACATAAATAATTTATTTATAATAAACACATAAAGTTCATGAGAAAACAATTCAATTAAATTTTAAAGATTTAGCTAGCAAGTGGGGCTAAAAATATATATAAAAAATAAGAAATAAATTATTTTAAAAATGAGGTACATACATGGGTTTATTTTACACTATAGCTATTAAAAGTTAAAATCTCAAACTAAACAGTCCTATTTCGATATTAGTGGCAAAATGATTTTATAAAAATACACTCTGCTTTGCCACATAGATTTAGCTTTTGATTTTTTCAGATACCGAGCTTACTTCGGAATTAAAATTATCATCTTCTGTGGATACTTTCAGGGGATTTCCTCTGGATCTATCAAATTTATGTTTGATAGGTGGTCCTAAAATATAAAATTTTAGTATCAAATGTTTATATGCAAGAAAGTAAGTTATTATAAATAAAAATGAATGATTGTAATGAAATAGTAAAATGAAATGTATAATGCATAAAAAAAAAAAAAAAAAAAAAAAAAAAAAAAAAAAGCTTGTCACTTATTTATTGGAACTTCATATATTTCAATCTTATTGAAACAACTTCAGTAATAATTTTAGAGCCGAACAGAATACATTTTTAAATTTGTTTCAAATGATATGCAATTTAAAACTAGATATAATTGAATTAGTATTTATGTTCACAAAAATTTGATAATTAATGTCTACAAATATATTTTTCATAAGTGACTCCACATGGAAAAAAACTGTTAGTATTTCAAAAATCTACTTCCAATCTTCAATTTAAATAACTTTAGTAAATTAAAAAGAATCAATTCTCCTCAATTCTGTATTACTTAATATTTTTAATTTGTATGAGTAATCCAATTACATTTTATTACCTAAGAGTCAATTCTAATTATTTTGATGGCAGTATATTTAATGCTGTGTTCCCTAATAGAACTGACTACACCCTAAAATAACTATTACTAATTTCTATCATGACTAACTAAAAATATTAATTTGACTACAGTCCAAAATTAATTACTGTTCTAACAAATAATTATTATTATAATTTCATATATCTAAAAAAATAAAGTGATTACCTGCTACACTCAGGAAAACAGGCAAAAATATTAGTCCATGAGCAGCTCCTATGAGAACTATGCCAAGATACATTCTGAAGTAGAAAACTTGAAATATCTGAGATTTTGAGAAGGCTAACACAACAATGCCTCCAAATTTGGTCAGTGTGATTCCAGACAGAACCTACAGAAAATCATATTAAAAACTTAATTTTGCCATAAAATTACATTTAATACTCTTCTTTCAGAGTGCAAAAATGAATTTTTATAAAAAACATAACAATAAAGTGTTTACATGTAGATAAGACATATTAAAAATTTTATTTTCATTTACTAAGCAGATTTATACAGAAATAAACAATTTCATTTTAGAAACTCTTCTGACTCAATTATCTTAAGCATAAAAGAAAATATATACTTCATGTATGATTATACAATTAAATAAATAGTAATTATATACAAATAAAAACTTAAATAAAAGAATAAAAATATAGATTTTCAAATAAAATTGCTTACAGAACTACCCATATGAGCAACTGCAGTCCTAGCTCTATCTATTTTAGTTCCATCAGAATTAAAAGCAAAAGAGCGAATAATATGAGAGCAAAATTCAACAGATATTCCAACAGCCTGCAAATAAAGAAAAGCATTCCATCAATTAAAAAAATAATAAAATTTAATTATCTCCCTCATTCATTTACTTAAAAATTTATTTAATATGCTTTAAAAACAATTTAAAATGAAGTGTATTTAAAAATATAATGTAATACTTTTCATATTAAAATTTAAGAGACAATTTACAATTTCTAAACTGACTATTCAAGTTAACTTCCATATATTTCACTGCATGAGTAAATAAATTCCTATGTTTGATTTGTTACTATTTTACAAAATCTAGAAATTATATTTCTAGATTACTTCTTGTATACTTTTGTCCATCTTCTGAATTTATCTTCGAAATTGAATTTTCCACAATTTTAATAATCAATCATAAATACTTACTGTAGCAATCAATCTTATAGTATTGAAATTGCCAATATTTTTTTAGAGTAGAGCTCAAGTCAATTAACTAGAAACTGACCAAAGTTATTTATTACGGGTTATATTGTTTAAAAAGATTATTTAATTAAGAAAATAAATTCGGCCACCATCCATTACAAAGCTAGATATTATGCAATTATTAAAAAATTACTATAAATTTTTTTTTTTTTTTTTTCATGAAGGCTCAGATAAAAATATGAAATGCAAAATTAGAATTGTTAAGTATTACAGTTTCCTACTTAAAAACTACAGTGGCATATAACCCAAAATTGGAAGAATAAAAAAAAAAAAAAAACCTAGTGTTATTAATGTGTATACTCTTCAGGTAGGTATATTGTATGTTATGGCACAAGGCTAAATAATTTACGCCAAACCACATTGATATTTTCACAGGAAATCTGAAAGTCATCCACAAATAAAGATTCATTAACATATGGTAGAAGTTGTTGTAAAATTTCATCTGTTTTAATGATAAATGCATGCATTTAAAACTCTGCCCTGAAGAAAAAAAAATATTTTGATTAAAAATGGGCAGATTTCCATGAAAATCCATGTTATGTAAATCTTTTAAACACCCAAATTACATTCTCCATATAAAAAAATATTGAAACAAAATGTTTCTTCCTCACAAACGCTTCCCTGATAGCAGCCTCGAAAAGTAAAAAATATTGTTCGTAGTGAAATCTGCTTTGATATTGTTTTTAAAACACTACCAGTTTATGTTACGGGCCTGCAATGGTCCAATGGAGCTTTGCCTGGCTTCAATACAAATATAATTGTTGCTCTGGCCCATTATGTTAGGAAAGTTAATATCCCATTGAACCGTGATAAAAAAGAATTGTCAATGATTTAAAATTTAAATCATTTATCAATATTTGATGAATTTTATCATCCAGGTCTGTTTGATTAATTTTATCTGGCAAGATTTTGCTAGAGCTTGCTGTAGATCAGAAAATATAAAATCCATAACATAATCATCAAATGAATGAGAGAAAACCTTTTAAACTTCTTTTTATTTATATTGAAGAAAGTGCTGCAGATATAAGTTATTGATGGATGTTTTAGCAAATGTTTTCCTAGTGCATTGGATATATCTTTTTATCCAATACAACTTGACAATTTAAAATATTCACACAATGATTAACAATTGTGGCAAGTATTTTTTTTTAATCTTCTGCCACATTTGTTTAGAAGAAATTTGACATTGAATGCCCCTGAATTATCTTTGTCAAGAAGTTTGTTGGCCCTGGCATCATAGCAGTGTACTAGAGTTTTTGATTGTTAAAGGGGGTACCAAATTTTTGAAGGCAAGATTCTTCTAAATTAGTCACAAGCTCTTTTTTTGTTGCAAACTTTATTTTTGTGAGTTTTAGCACACTGTTCATTCTAAATCTTAGAAAAGTTTTCCAACCGTCTTTTGAATAGAGTTTTCAGCGACGACTAAAATACAGTGAGTTTTTTGGTTGGCAATCTCCGATGTCTGAATAATATCCTCAGGAAATAGTGAATATAGTTGCCAATTGGCTTTATCATAAATAAAATGGGAAGGATGCAAAGGAAATGCTACATCCTTCCTATGATGGAGAAATGATACTATTACACAGGTAATTTGCCTCACTAAATGTCCATTTCGAAAAAAGTGGGAGAGAGCATATAGCCAAGTCAAATATTTGAAATGTTTTTGAAGATAGATGGAAATATATCTTTC
This sequence comes from Caerostris extrusa, assembly GCA_021605095.1. NCBI lineage: Eukaryota > Metazoa > Arthropoda > Arachnida > Araneae > Araneidae > Caerostris > Caerostris extrusa. Next base: position 15,819 of record BPLR01005444.1, on the reverse strand, counting down.
TAATGTGATGGAACAGATATAATAGTTGGATCAGACAATAAGATTTTTTTTTCCTGAGATAGACCCTAATGGAGAAGATATGAAGACAGCATTAAAAGTGACAAGATTCTTAGATTGGTTGGTTGATTGATTGTTCTGAAGGTATAGATTGTGTATTGACTAGTGATGTAATTTCAAATGAAGATATCTGTTTGGATTTCTTGAGAAATGTAAGATTTTAATATCAAACTTAGGACTGTTTTGAAATTGCAATTTTGTTTTTTTTTTGCTTCAGAATAAGGCAAATTTTTCTTATTTTTATGGTCTGTATTTCCTTCCAGCTGCCACAGAGGACAAAATTTGTTGTGGTTGACATATTTTGGCTGATTTAATCAGCAGCCATATTGGGTATGTTTCTTTATAACAATGCACAGCTTTCGAATACCCAAATCAGATAATTGAAACATCTCAGGGGATTAGGTATATATAGTTGGACATAGCAATTCAAATAACCAGCTTTTACACTTTATGGCAAAGTTGTTGATGCAAATGTCCAAAATTAAAAAAGTTAGTATGAATAATGGCTTCACCACATTTAAGAGTAATTCTACAAATATGCATAGCTTCTAGTTCATAAGCCATCCCAAATTTCTGAATCAGTGCAATAGAGAAAATCATATTCTAAAAATAGGTTCCGAGATACATTTAATGTTCCATGTTGTGAAACTGATATTAGCTGACTTAGAAAAGTTTTAATGAGAATCAATGATTTAGATTATAAAGCATTAGCTGTTTCAATATCCAGATTTCAACTTTTTGATTTATGGAATTGCCAGAATAACCATGAAGACTTTGTGATGGCAAAAGAAGATTTTGACATGGTGTTTTCAGGTATTGATAAAAGAAGTAAACAAACAGTTTCTGCTATATTGTCAACATTAAACATCAGTAACTTGAGGTCTTAGACAGGGCACGAATTAGAAGAAATTTTTAAAGCATACATGAAGGAAGATTTTACAATTGGGTCTCAGGCTACACTATCCTACATGGTTGGTTTTTGTACCAATGGTTTTATATCTTTAACTAGTAGAACATTTTGTCATGACACTATGAAAAAAATTGATATATATTCATTTAACTAAACTAAATCAGAAAGACTATGCACACATATACGAACAATGATATAAAAATCGTAAAAACATTTAATGGTAACTTGAATTTTTTTTTTTTTAAATTTAATGAAATTTTAATAACAATTTGTGATCATTATATATGTTAGAGAGTTGAAAAGCTTGAATAATATCAGTCATTTTTTCCCCTTGAAAGCAATTCTAATCATTTATTATTTCATTCTAGATATTTTCTTCCATTTGGACATATTAATGGATTTCGGCAAAAATTATGATATCGATGGGTATTGAGAAATTCCCACCGATATCATAATTTTTTTCCTTTAAATAAATATTCAATTAATTAGAATATACAAAATTTCAGGCATATATGCCGATCTTTAAGTACCTTCCATTTCAAATAATAAATTTATTAAATCCATCAAATAAATATTGACAAAAAATATCAGCAATATGTTATTAATTACACTAGTAGGCAAAAATAAAAACCTTGTAAAATATGTGATCTGCATAATCTTGACATTCATAAATCTAAATATATCATTCAAATTGCACCAATGTGTACATACGGAATTTGCACTTAAAAAGCTTATTTTGTTGATTTGCTTTTGAATTATACTTTCTATATCTCCAAATGTCAATATGCAACAGAAATTCACTAGTCTCTTTTTTCCCTCATTGTGTTACTTTTTATTTGAGCTACACCCTGAAAAATCTTTTAGCAGTTGTTTCATTGCATTGAACAAAATTACACTCCCATTTTTTTACTTTACTCAGGTGTGAAAATTTTGTCTTTCAAAAGTGCAAATCCTACACCTTTTTTTTTTTATTCATGGCCTTAAACATCCCAAGTTTTATAAATCCACTTAAATGCTCTTTTTAGTGCACATAAGCAAATTTAGATTGATGATTTCCAAAATGGGAAGCATGATATCTAACAGATAATTATTACAAAAAGTATTGCTGAAACCAATTTTTCATAAACAAACAAAACCATAATATAATAAATCCTCAGAATTAGCATAAATAAAAATAGCGTTCCTTATTTTTTGATACATAGCTCTAAAAATACTTTCACTCTTAAAATTTGTATATTTACAAATCTAGAACAATATTTTTTTAAATTTTCTATTGAGTAAAAAACAAAATTATTTTTTTTTGAAAAGTAAATACTAAAAGATGAAAAAGTACATTAATTAGCCTTACCATTACAAGATTAACAAGTGACACAGCATTCAATGATATATCCCAAAAGAACATTAAGCCCATTAAGTTGAATATAATCAGCATAATTGTAAACACCATGATGAGAGCTGAATGAAAATCGAATCCCATCAGTAAAAATGTAACAGTGAATATTTCAACAATAGAGATGGTTAAATTCACCACAGTATCTCTGGAGACGGTTAAATACTGTTCGTAGAACACATAGAAAATGCTATATGAAAATAGAATAATGTTATAAATACATAAGAATAATAGAAATTTTTTTTTTTTTTTTTTTGGAATAATGTTGAAAATAACTCAAGTACTTATAACTATAAAGTTAACTTAAGTACCTGTAAGGAAATACTTCAGATGATAAACCTGATGCGCTCAGGGTGTTAGTAATGTTGTCAGCAATTCTACGAGCCCATCTTAATGCTTGCGTGTAATCATCTGATTGCTTCAATATAGTGTGGAAAGACATAAAATGAGTAGCTAAAACAGTACATTCATGAATTACTTAAGTTCATATTTATTGGTAATAAAACTTATAATATAAAATAGAATTTTTTTACTAATAACATTAAATTCTTATCAGCTGCACATGTTAATTATAAAGGATTTATTTTCTTTTTTATGTCTAATATCTAGATTGTTATTAAAAGTAGAACAGAATTTTTTATATGTTTTCTTACCTCCAATTGTATCATTCTTAAGTTCGAGGGCATTTGCAAAACCAGCATGACCACTATAAATTATTGTACCAAATATAAATACAATGAACAGTAACTATAAGCATTAAGATTGAAAAAAAAAATGCACAACTTTAAAATCTATAAAAATGAGCTTAAAGCTATATGCAAAACCCCAAATTTCAATTTATTACTATACAAGACATAATATTTATAAATAATCCTGTAAAATTTATGAAACTTACGCAACAGGACAGTCAGATGTAGGATTTTCTCTTAAAAAGTCTCCCAAGAAAGTTGTAAAATTTTCAGGATAAGGTCTAAAGTATTTTTGATCTGTGACTAAGCATTTTTTACATATTGGAGCTAAAATAAATAAATTTAAAAATTAGATAAATATAAAAATTATACAGTAAAAAAAAAAAAAAGGTTTATAGTTAATTATTATTGCAGTTCAATACAGTAACAGTTTTACATTTCTAAGAAAATAGAGTCTTCTATGACTCAATTCATTTATGTATGTGTATATATATGTATATATATATATAACACAAAGTCATTTGAAAATCAAAATCAAACTGAATGTTTCTATCTCATGTCAGGAATAAGCATTAATAAATCTTTAGCCAGGAAAGTCCTGTTTGATTCTGAGAATGTTTATCTCCACATTATATGTGCTTATCATGAAGCACCCAGGATAATTGCCTTTCAATCATTTCAGTGGCAAAAACTTCCGGTAAGAGCCCAGTATTTGAAAACATTATGAACACTATATTAAAAAATTCCCATTTAATAAAATTTAAGCTTACCTTTTACAGATGATGGGCAGAATTTTTCAGGATCTTTAATATACACTCGACAACAACCAGTTTGATCATTAGCCCAACTAATATAATTATCAAGCCAATCCATTGCAGGTTCAGCAATATATGTTCTGAAAAAAAAAAAAAAAAAAAAAAAGTTTATGGAAATAACATTTAAAAATACAAAAACATAGAAAATAGAATGCTAGCAAATGATAATATATTATATTAAACTTTTTCAAGCAATAATACAAAATTATGATTTTAGTTTTTTTTTTTTTTTCCCCTCTTTCTAATTCTGATAGGAAAAGAATACATTTAATATAATTTCTGCAAGAATAGAATTTAAAAAAAACAATTAAGATATGCCCAGAGCATAAGCTCACTACAACATTTTTAAACACACACATTTCTACTTAATATTAGTAATTATGTTTCTTTTGTCACACCACTTACAGAAAATACTACAATTTTTTTAATATAATAACACAGCTGACAACTCACCTAAACTATTATATCAGTAAAAAAAATAAATAGAAATAAAAATAAATTGAAGATTTTTTTACTGGCATATTATTCACAGAAAGAAAAAAAAATCGACTTTTTAAGAAAAATTCTTAGGGGAAAAAAACTTAAATGATACTTATTGATGCTTAATTTTTCGTAAATTATTTTACAGAACATTTATACCAAAAAGTGTTTTTCAACTAGAAATAAGTTCCCAAGTTTTAATTAAAAACCTCACAAATTTAGATATAATGCGGTGAAATAATTTTAATAAGCACATATTGTTAACCATTTCAAAAAAATTCTAAAATGAGATTGCTATGATTAAAAAATGTAAATTTATAAGAAATCTAAATCTTAATTCTTTCTTATAATAATTCTTAGAAATGTTATTTGCATAACAATTCTGTATAGTTTAAAGCAGTTGTCTTCAAATTTGTTAACTTAAGGAATCCTAATGTGTATAAAATTATTTTACAGAATATGGGATCATAAAACATGGATATGGGATACCATCTTTATTCCTTTTTATTTTATAAAATCAATCATCTTTCAGTTAAATTTTCAATTCTTAAAATGGACAATAGCTTACACTTAAAAGTATTGCAATATAACTGATTTGAAAAGAAAAAAAAAGAGATAATTAGTCTTTCTTAACAATACATACAGAAAAATATGAAATAAATTTAACATCAATTCCATTCTTACATAAGCTGTTCTGGATAAGCATTTCTTATATTCCTGCACATTTTTTCAAATAATATACTGGAATTTGTTGAAGTACATGCAATATTTTATAAATTCACATAATTTTTTTTGTCCCATATGCATAATCTGCCAAATGTTTTTAAAAACTGGTACAATAAAACCCACATTTGTCTAAATGGATCTTCAAGAATACCTGTTTCTGAACTTGCCAGAAAGTTCTAATATGTTCGTAAATGCAAACCAGACATGGCTTAACAAAATAACCATGTTAATAATTCAAGATTCCAAATTTGATGTTTATTGAGCAATGTCTGGGTATAATAGGAACAGGTAGAACGATAGTTCCTTAATTTTCAGTTACAATTTTAAAGATATATTTAAATGACTATTTGTTGTGGGCATCTTTCTTGAACTGGAAAACTCAAAACCCATTAAAGCAATGAAAACTAATTTTTTAAGCCCTACTTATACACAGATTTTAAATGTTTTACAATAACATATTTTTAATGAAAATCCTTTCGATTAAGTAATTAAGAAAATAAGTATTAAAGACATACAAATAATTTTATAATACTTGAAATGAGGGGGTAGAAAAGCTTGAATGTATTTAGTGTTTTTTTTTTATAGAATGAAAAGAGAAATTATATATGAAAATTATTTAAAAATATAAATATTTAAGAATGATTTGGCCATTTTCTTTGACAGAACTGTGGACAACCTATAGAAGCTAGCAAAAATACCTTTAACTTTAATCAACTAAAATCAGTTGCAGTATTTACCAAATATGTTCATTCAGATATGTAGTTTGATTTTTACTAAGTATTAATACCTGCAAACTTCAAGCAGCATAAAAATAAAAATAAACCTCAATTTAAAAATTTTTTTTTTTTGAATGATAAAAATTTTAAAATACCTGTCTGAATATCTGGAAGCATCATGTATTTGTTCACTAAGAGAATTACGATGGCAATAAGCTACACTACAAAGATTATTCTGGTCTTCTAAATTAGCATAATTGAAACCTGACTTTACAACAAAATACACAGGTGGTCCAACAGAAAGATATTCTTCTAGGGCACTGAAATAGCTTAGTACATAAGAGTCCTAGATAAAATTAAAAAATAAAAAAAAAATTAAGCAACAATAATACAGAAGGTATGTCCCACTTCATTTATAATTAGCTATATTTTAAGCAATTTAAATATTTATCAGTGTAAGTAAAGGTGATATTCAATAAAAATTTTTAAATATAATTTCCACAAAATATTACAAGTATAAATAGCTTAATTAAATTACAAAACCCTTGAAAGTAACATGTTAAACATAATTATAGTAAAATTAAGTTACTAATATTTTATCAAACAATTACTTTAATATTTTATCAAACAATTTTTCTTTAACACTTTCAACTGATATTTAACATATCTTTAAACTGAATAACTCAAATAATCTAATTTTAACATTTAAGATTTTTTATAATACTAAATGAAATTTATGGCTTACTTTAGGCATTGATAATTTCTGATCTAATCCAACATCAATTTTGTCAATGACAGCAATTGATGTACAAGCCCAGGCAGAAAATAACAGCAACTATAAAAAAAAAAAAAAATTTTTTTTTTTGACGACTATATTAGTTTTGGGGAATTTTTTTTATTCTTATTCCAAATAAAATCTTTTATTTCGATTCCAAATAAACATTCTTAGAGCTAGAATAAAAAAAAAATCTAGACATTTTATATTAATATTACAATACATTAGGAGCAAAGTTATTTTTTTCAATTTATGAAGTAGTTAAGTAAAAAAAAAAAATTAATATAATGATAATATTTATATGGATTTGTATCTTAGATATCTTTTTTAACATTTAAGTTCATCATTTTAAAACATAAAAAAATATATATGTATTTTGAAAAAAAAAAGATTTGTTTAAAAGATAAATAATGTTATTTTAAATTACTACACTATTTTACACATATTTAAAATAAAGCTTAAGCAGCATTAAAAGGAACAGAACAACTTAAATTTTAAATGTATTTATTATTGCTTTTCATTCATTATTTAAAGAAACTTACAACAATGCATCTAACAAAATCATTCAGCAAAAATGGTGCATAAAATTTCTCAAAGATATTATAAAGGAATCCTCGTCTGTCTTTAGATGATTCAGATGCAGAAACTTTAATACAACAGCAAATATCAAATCGGCCAGACTAGGAGAAGAAAAGAAAAAAAAAAAAAATTTATAGAAACAATCTATTTTAAGCATTTTAGAATTCTTTTACATATAAAAAGAGATGCAGTAAGAATTTTAAAAATATGTAGACTTATAATTAACATTAGAAACAAATTAGCATTATTTTAAAGAAAATTCTGAACTGTAAGAAGTTGTAGCAATATACAAATACAACTAATTTATAAAATATATTTTCCAATTTCAGTTGGTCTTTATATATATATAAGGAACAATATAAAAATATTAGAGAAATACTTTAACTGATTAACTTCAGTTTGTGAGTGCAAGTGTAATTAAACTTGGTAGGCAATAAGTTAATAAGCATAAGCTTTTTGCAGTATTAATTCAAATAGCTTTAAATTTTCAAAAACAAATTTTTTTCTCAAACAATTTACTTTATTATATAACTTTGCAAGATAAAATAAAGCTTGCAAGTAAGAATAATTAAAATGGATGGTGTAATGATAAAATTAAATAGTTAACTTACTTCTTCTCGAGCAATATCAATGGAAAGCAATGCAACAAAACATGTCATTTGGAAAAGGAAATCAATGAACAAAGCTAATCCAGAATATAAGGCAAACACATGAACTGCAGGCATACTTGATAAAGCACCTTAAATTTGATTGTGAATGGAAAATCATTAATGTTCTGTATGTTTTAAAATTATATCAAAATATATTTTTTATACATCCTCTTTTTTTATTAAAAATATATATGTTATATTATGTACACAGTCCAGTCACATTAATGTGACCACCACCTACTTTCGACATCAACATGAAATAACCAATCACAAAAGGCAGATGGCAGCACATTGCAGTGGAGTGTATATAAAGGATGTCCTGGGGCATCGAAAAGCAGTTCAATCGTTGGCGTAATGCAGAAACGTAGCGATTTATCCGACGTCCAAAAGGGCATGATTATTGGCTTCCGGCCAAGGGTGGAAGCATTTCGGAAACGGCTAATTTTGTGAACTGTTCGCGTGCCGCCGTGGTAAAAGTATACCGTGCATGGCGAAATGGCACTATCCAAAATCAGCGGCGTGGCACATGTGGTGCACCACGGGCTATAGATGACAGAGGGCAAACGAAGGCTACGGAGATGCGTTCGGGCGAATATACGTGCAACTGACCGCCCAGAAGAACCAAGAGTGTATCCTCAACAACGGTTCAGCGAACGTTGCTGCGCATGGGCCTCCACAGCAGACGCCTGGCTAATGCACCTGTGCTGACTGCTGTTCATCGGCGACAAAGGTTGGAATTTGCACAGAATTGGACGTCCACAGAGTGACTTTTCCGATGAATCACGTTTTATGCTCCATCAGACAGATGGACGTTGGCGTATGCGAGTGAAACGCTGAAAGCAAACACCCTGCAACAATTGCCGGAAGGATCCAAGCTGGACGAGGGAGCATTATGGTTTTGGGAATGTTTTCCTGGCATTCACTGGGTGCACTCATCATTGTGGAAGGCACGATGGATCAGCACAAGTACGCATCTGTCCTTGCGGACCATGTCCACCCCTACATGCGAATTATTTTTCCTCAGAATGATGGCATCTACCAGCAGGACAATGCGAGGTGTCATACAGCTCGCAGGGTATGTGCGTGGTTCGAAGAGCACCAGGATGAGTTTACCGTACTCCCTGGCCAGCAAACTCACCGGTTTAAACCCAATCGAGAATCTGTGGGACCACCTCGATCGGGTTGTTCAAGCCATGGATCCTCAACCGCGTAATCTAGCGCAGCTGGCCACAGCACTGGAGTTGGCATGGCTCAAAATCCCAGTGAACACCTTCAGAAACCTAATTGACTCTTTTCCTGCACATCTTGCAGTGGTCCGCTCTGCCAAAGGTGGTTATTATGGCTTTTGACAGGTGGTCACATTAATGTAACTGGACTGTATAGAATACATATTTAAAAAAAAACACTAATGAAGCTTATCTGAAATAAATTATTAGAAAAATGTCACTTTAAAGATTGTAAATGAAATATTTTTTACCTAAAAGAAACAAGTTGATTCAGCAAAACTGGCTAAAAATATTGATGGTGAAACTTCTCCAATCACTCTTCCTATATGCTGTTGTCTAGTTTCAAGTGGGCCTCTTCTTGAACGCTGAAATATTTTCAATTATTAAATTAATAAATGAAAACGTATAACACATTTTAATAATTAGCAAATATTTGAATTTTAGAAAAAAAATTTTAATGCAGTGCTTTAGCAAAGTCGTAGTATTTTATCTATTCTGGATTTTTAAAAATATTTTTTTTTTAATAAGATAAAAATTCACCCTAAGAATCTTCATAGTATTTAAAAAATATCTTCTGTCCTGTTTGCTAAGATTTTTTTTTTTTTTTTAAAGAGTAATAAATGAAGGATAAATTTTTAACATTTCAATTTGTGAGAATATATGGGGCATGAGTGCTTATGCAATCTAAAACTTACTTGATATGCTTGTACTATGATAAATATGTTGTCTACTCCAACTGCAAGGACCAAAAATGGTATTACTTCTATAATTATAAGAGTGGCTGGAATACCGAGATAGCTAAATATTCCCAAAGATGACACAACAGATGCCAATACTATAATAACACCACTAAGTCCAAGTAATATTTTTGATTTTACCTATATAAGGAAAATAAAACAAAATGAAATTTTTCTTTTCTTAAATTGCTTTTATTTGCTTACCATTTTCATATACATTATTGAACTATTCTATCTAACTATGCATTATATTAAGGTTTTGCATTTTAATGAATTTCATTAACACTTTCAAAATTAAAAAAATATGAAAAATGAAAATGTTAAATTTAATGTAAAGAAAAGAAAAAAAATTAATACAATCTTTTAATTAGAAATAAACTCTAATTACAAAAAAAAAAAAATTAATAAAGATTAGAAATGCAAATGAATATTTCATTAAAAAATATTTAAATTCTCCAAGTCAGAAAAAAATATAAAGAATTTAATATTTCACTTACAAATAGAGAACCGCATGAATTATACTGTCCCAGCGTTATTGATACATAGGCAAACATTACTAGATAACTGATTAGAATAGTTTTTTCATCAGTTTGGCTTTCTCTGTCTAATTCATCTTGGATAGATCGCTTAAAAATATGCGACGCAGAATTAATATACAAGTGAAGAAATTCAACAAATTTCACTTTTAAATTTACAGCAGTGCACAATAATATAAATACAATCCTTTAATATTAAATACAATGCATTATATTGGTTTTTATCAAAATATTGTAGAAATTAATACTCAAATAGAATGCTGGAATTTTTTCGTAGGTTATTTTTGATCAAGAGTTTTATAAATTTATTCTTATAATCTCTTATTCATTATATTAAATGAAATTTAACTAATTATCATAACTTCTTTTCAGCATTAGTTGGAATATTATAATAATTTTTAAATCAATATAATAGATATGAATGAATGTACAAATATAAAATCACATTCTACAAATAATAATTTAACATTTGAAACAAATCAATTATATGAAACATTGATTATATGAATATGTAACTTTTAAAATTAGAAGATTTCTGCTGATTATGTTTATTTTATTTTTTGGTCAGCATTTAAATTTTTACAAACACACATAAAAATTCATGAAAGTATAAATGTTGTTTGACTTTGCATAATCATTGTCAAAAAATAGTAAAATTCTGGTAAAATATTAAACGCAAAATTTAAAAAAATATTTTTGAAGAAATACATTAACAAAAGCAATAAAACAAATTCAATAGTTATAAAAATTCATTATAGTTATTTATTAATCACATAATTGCTTTTATTTTCACTAGAACAAACTATTTAGCAGAATATTGTATAATTTTAAAGATTGATATCAATTTCTTATACTTACTTCTGAGGAAAATGAGATATTCATTTCAGGATTAGAATAATTTTTCATAAATTCAAGAAATCTATTTAGTAAAATACACATGTTAAATACACATAAAATTGGAAGAAATTGTTTTAAATTATGAATAAAAAATCCTAATTTTAAAAATACAGAATTACTATTTGTATAATCTTGAATTATATATATATGTTTTTAATATAATTAAAATTAGAAATTTATACAATTAATCAAAAAAAAAAAAAAATATATATGTTTTAGTTCTTTGATAGAAGCTTTTGAAATAAAGAACATATAATATCGATTTTGCTATATTAAATGTATATAACCGCTTATGATTTTTTTTTAATCAATAAGGAATTAAAAATGTAATTAAATTAAAACATAAAATCATGTTCAATTTCTTCTTTTTCTATCATCTTTAAATTTAAGAAGGGCAATGCATTCAAATTTGAAAGTTATCAAAAATCTACTATTTATATATGTTTATGCATTTTGCTGATAGAATGAAATTAAAGTATTTTGGAATAATTCTATAAAAAGAAAATGGAATTTATTACATTAAATTTTTATAAATAAAACTACTATTTTTTAAATGCATATAGATAATCCTTAACGGACAAATAAAAGTATCTCCGTTTCGAGTGGATTCTGATGTAAATTAAAATATATATATATTTTTTTAATTCTTGATTCAATTTATATTTTATTTCTTTCATCAAATACATTTTATTTAATGAAAATGTAGAGATTTAAATAAAATGTGCATATTTATTATTACATGCAAAATTAAACATATAGAAATAAAATGTTCATATAATGTGGTATAACATCTGTTTGCTTCTTCAATTAAATTTTTATTTTAATCTATAACTTTCTTCATATTTTTTAACACTTTTTTTTTATTTTAATCTTTTTATACATTTTACATATTAATTATGTTTTGATCAGATAGATAAATTTTTCAAAGATAAATAAATTCTGTGTAACAGTAATATCAATCTTCAAATTCATTTAAATTTTTATATTAATTCTTTTCAAATAAAAAAAAATTTTTAAAACCAAAAACTTTTATCTATTGTAAACAATCAAGAAAAGTCACAGAACAGTTGTATTTTAGTAAAAATATTTTTAATACATATGCTTACTTTGCTTCCCATTCAATTGCATCAGCATTTTCTTCAGGATTCACATGATTTTTGACCATCAATGTTAAAATCACAGCAGAAGCATTTGCATAATTTTTATCACCAACTCCTCCAAGAGCTACCCATGGAAACACTGGTCCACCATATTCACCTAAGCAAGATAGTCCTCTTTTCTGAACATAAAAGGGGATCTAAATGATAGGAAAAAAAAATCAATGTTTAAACTTAATTAACAATAAAATTCCTCCTGAAATTTTAATTAGAAGGATTATCACAGAGAGATTAGAAAGTGAATATGTCATTTTAATAAGATATATGATAATTTTATGATTATAATTCCAGAATACACTTTGAGGATTTGAATACAGAGGATAGAAATTGTGAGACTGTAATATCACTAGAGATGCTTTATATGGTTATTATGCCACAAATGTAGAATTTTTTGTTACATTTTGAACAAAACCCCTACTATCTATTTTAATAGTTTTAAGCTTAAAAACTTAAGTTATTAATTACTGTATTGATGCTTCAGAAAGTCAAAATTCTCAATATGAAGACATTAACTACTTAAGCACACTCACTTAAACTATTGAGACTTTTAATATCTTATTTAATTATATCAGCATTAAAAGTAGGATTACCTCGATTATTATTTTTCACTTTAATAATAAAAAATAGTCTGAATAAAGTTTGAGTCTTAAAATACCATTTCACTATTTTTATCTTCACAAGTATATCCATGAACAATCATTTGATATCTACCAATATCATATAATTTAAACTTTCTCTTCGAAATTTCACATGTCAAGCACTATATAGAGAAACTCTACAATATATTTGAAAGGAACATAAGAATGAAAATATTAATTTTTTAATATAAGCAAGCCAAATAGTTGTCTAAAATGTATTTCCTAGTTAGTCAAAATTCAGGTAATCTCCTTATCTGACCTTATAAATAAAATCCGAAATTGAAATATATAACAGTGTTTTATCAATTTTTTTATTATCATAAGGGGAATTTAGAATTTTCTTGATTGAAATGAGAATGCAATTCTACAAAATTTTCGAAATTCTCTTGAATTTATAAATTTTACTTAATTTGATCTTAGATTGGTTACATAAAAGTGAATAAAAATCAAGCAAAAAAATTATTTCTGAAAATCGCAATTGGTTTAACTCCGGTTAAAAGAAGCTTAAATATATATGAAACTAATATTTTATATCTCCAATGTCATTTACTTTAAAAACCCAATTTAATAAATGAAATTACAATATAAATTATGAGAAAACTTACGATGTACAATTTTTTAAATATTGCAAATAATCATCAATATTTTTATAGTAATCTAATCTTGAAGCCTTATTTTGAAACCAATTCACAGGACTTTGGATCATGCATTTTCCTTCATCAACAGGAGCAAAACAGATGTCCTTAAATTCTATGGTTTTATTGTTCCTTTCAATGGTAATGTTGGTTATTGCATCTTGCAAATCTAAAATCTGAGTAGAAAAAAACAAAAAATATATATATCAGATCTTTGATAGTACTTTTTAATTAAAAATAATTTCAATTATTTACAGAAACCCTTATTACATTACAATAAAATTATATTTTTGTACATCATACTAAGCATTTGAAAAAGTAATTATGTAGGGGTTATTTTGAGATACTAATTAAGCCATGTTTTAGAATTGACACTTATCTTACACACACATTAGTTCACATTTAACACACATTTAAAGTAGAAAAAAAGATAGTTTGAACTTTGTGGTATCACTTATTAGCAAGGTCAGCCTTGAGGTTACAAAATACAGAAGTGTCATGTATAATCAAAGTCTGTGAGGCAAATGAATGTTTCTCATGAATGCCCCAGGGGGGTGCTCTAAGGGTAGCATTAGAGGTAGGATGGTTACATCCCTTTCCATCTGGTTATTCCTGGAAAGTCTCAAGGTAGAACCAGAAGAAATTATCGAGAACACAGACTGTCCAGTTTTTGTAGAAGGATAATCCTGCTTTCAAGTGGTTTTTATTGCGATGTCGAAGAAGTCTGGTTAAAAGTCGCTTACAGCTATAGCATGGTAAACAATACAAACAGCACTTATGATCACCTAAACTTGTCTGTGACTTTTATGAAATTATGTCTCCAGGGTTGAATTCAGGAGTGAATTTGTAATATTGATTGAGATATTGTTTCCCGTTTGTTATTTGCACTGACAACTTCCCAAATCTTTTGAGAAATTGTGTATTTTTGGAGATGTAATTATTATAAATAAAACTACGAAAGTCATTGGTGATATCATCGATAGTGGGTAGTTCCTTCTAAAATTCAGTAAAGCAGTTATTTAATTCGTTGTTTTATACACTTTGATGTATTCAGAGTAAACTGAATAAGGCAATTTCTCTATCAAAACAACTTAAGCTAATCTTGCACAAGGATTGCAAGATGTGGTTTAATGTCTTTATCCATTCGTTCTACAGGATTGGCCTGTGGTTAATGCACTGGTGTGAGAAATTGTTGGATATTTAGGAGAAAATATCAGACAGCCAATACAAATTGTCTTCCATTGTCACTTGCAATCTAAGCAGTTATTAACATACTCAGTAATGAATTTTTTTTTATTCCAGTTCAACAATATTGTTTGGCTAGTCTGATTGACTGTTCTTTCCAGTCCATAGTGGCCAGCATTGGGAGCATCATAGTGTTTTACATAGATTTTGACTTCTTTCATGTTCAAAAGGACTCATTGAGCTTCTTCACTTTCAGATTCAGGAGCATAACAATAAGCAACACTCATTCAATCAGTTAGTAATTCATCTCTTTGTCTTCATTTGCAAAACAATAAATGATCTTCTTTGAAATGTTTTTCCGAATTCTGTTTGCTTTCTTGACTGGAAAATCAATTTAGATGGTAAATATTAAATAATTTTTTTTTTTTTGTGTGTGTGTATTCATAGACAGGGCAACTACATTCCCTTTAAGTCTGGAAATATGGATTTTAATATTATAGGATTAGATTTTTAGCATCCATGAAGCAAGTCTACTGGTTGGATACTTTAAGGTGATAAACCATCTTAAAAGTTGGTAGTCATATGTCGAGACTTCTAATCCTTCTAAGTACCTAGAAATTACTTATTAGAGAGAACAGAGAGCCTTCTCTTTCCTTTGTCAAACAGTTGTGCTATGTCTGAAAAGCAGTTGACTTGCATATCCGAGAGGTGGTGGTTATCTGATCCACATCTTAAAGTGAAACAGTTCAGGGTATGTAATTGCTTGCATTATAAATGGCTTAATATCATCAGCCTTCAACACAGGGGTTGTTGTAAAACACTTCTTAAGGTTTCGAATACTGTATTCTGGTGAAATCCCCATCAACAAAGATTTTTTTCTTTGAGAAAACTGGGGTGTTGTGAAATCTTGCAAATTTTTGTATGCATCTTCTAAACTAAGAACAAGT
The DNA here is from genome assembly GCA_021605095.1 of Caerostris extrusa. Lineage (NCBI taxonomy): Eukaryota > Metazoa > Arthropoda > Arachnida > Araneae > Araneidae > Caerostris > Caerostris extrusa. The sequence continues at coordinate 74 of BPLR01005444.1, read as the reverse complement.
TTGAAGAAAAATTGGACCAGTAAGATTTTTGGGAGGTTGAACACTCTGGATAGAAAAATTTTCCAGTATAAACT
>BPLR01005442.1:0-29623 GCA_021605095.1 Caerostris extrusa | reverse complement strand
TGTTCTTTAGTTTTTTTAAACTATAATATTTAAATGAGGCGCCCCGGTACGGAAGGACTGGAACTATAGTTCTTACAATAATTTAATCGTCAGTAAAACAAAAGTTAAATGCGAATATGTCAAGCCAGCCATGATTCGAACAGGGAATCTCCTGATCCAGTAGTCAAGCGCGTTATCCGTTGTGCCACTGTCCCACGTAGGTTTGAATGTCTACATGGGTTAAATTGCTCTTCATAAGTTAAAATAAAATCACTAATCCTGGCGATCCTAATCATGATGAGATAATAAACTTATCAAAATATTTTATTGCCGTCGGTCCTTGATAAGTCTACAACGTTTAAATTAAATCTGATCGCTTAAAGTAGGGCAAAAATCGAGCCCAAAGAGTCAGTTACATACAAACAAATAAACATACAGGTGAAACTAATAAAAGCGTATTAAAAAGACCGTTAATTGCACAGGAGAAAAATTCACTACTAGGGCATAAGCTTATGAAAAATACAATAATTCTTGTATGATAATGTTTGTGAAGATTGTAAAATGATGTAGTAGTGGGGTTGAATTCAAAAACCCATAGATTGCTTAGCAGAGACAGTGTGTTCAAAATAAATTGTGTGAGAGGTGAACTGCAAACAAGAAACATGGGATACAAGTCAAATCTTCATTTAATGGATAAATGAAATGTGTGCCCCGAGGGTGAAAACACAATTCCATTCAAAACCTAATCATACAACATTTCTAACATGATGAAATAAAAATTTTATTACAAATTCATAAGCATAATAAAAATAGGAATTTCGTCAATATAAGTAAATAGGTACAAAATATTTAATTTTTATGTTTGGGCTAAAAATAATACCAATCCACATTTTTTTGGAGCACAAACTTGCATTTTTGTAATCATCTATTCACTTCTTTTCTATGAATGGCAAAAATTAAGATGATCTTATTTTTAACTAACTGTGATGGCCCATCAGTCTCCTTAGCTGTGTAGGAAAACTTTACGAAAAACTCTTAGTGAAACATATTACTTCTTTTTGCGATAAAAATTCCATAATTCCAGCAGAACAATTTGGATTCCGTCAACATCACTCAACTTGTCATCAACTTCACGTGTCACCAATATCATCACTGAAAGATATAACTATAAATTTTTTACAGGAGGTGTCTTTCTAGATGTCAAAAAGCTTTCGATCGACTGTGGCACAATGGACTGATCTACAAAATGATCAAACTTCAATTTCCAACTTGGATCACACTTATCATTACAAATTATCTTAAAAATAGAACCTTTCAAGTTCGACTTCATAATGAATTCTCCAAAATCGGTCGTATTTTTGCTGGTACACCTCAAGGAAGCGTGCTAAGTCCTATTACCTACAATATCTTTTCCCATGACTTCCCTCAATGCACTAACATTTCCACTTGCCTTTTTTGCTGACGATTCTGCTGCTCTTGCCCAAGGTGCTTCTATTCTTTATGTCATCAATACTCTTCAAAATTTTTGAATATCCTAGAGGATTGGCTAACTAAATGGCGCATCGCAATTAATGTCTCTAAATCTCAAGCTATCATTTTCCGAAAAGGACACGCCAGACAACCATGTATTAATCTCTCCCTTTGATCAACAAATTGAATGGGCAACTAATATTAATGATGAATGAAGTGGTATATGGGGATGTGAAGCAACAAAGACTATAATCCCCTAATCACTATATTTATGAACAGTTCGTTTTTTCCTTATTTTTTAATATGTCACTCTCCACAACGCTCTACGATCGTGTTAGACCGGGACCTACGGTTTAAAGTGGATTCGAACCACTACAAACATCCATGGCACCACCGGGACTCGAACCCGAAACCTGTGGTACCGAGCGCCAGAGCGCTAGCCACTCGGCCATTCAGGCCCCAACTAATATTAAATATCTCGGCTTAATTATAGACAATAAACTTACGTTTCGAGCTCATATTCAAAAATCAAAGAAAAATGTTGGAAAAAATTTTATCTCACTCTACCACTCATTAATAAATTTTTTTTTAAATTAACTTTGTCAAACAAACTTCTTCTCTACAAACAAGTTCTTAGGCCTATCCTTACCTATGCTGCCCCAATCTGGGGTCTAGCTGCACAATCTAACAAGAAATCTGTACAAATTATTCAAACAAACTTCGTATTATCACTGGTGCACCCTAGTTTGCCCGCTACTCTACACACTCAACATCTTTATTCAACAATCATGACGAACTAACTGTGACTTTGGCCATTTTAGAATTTTATTGTGCAATTACAAAATTAATTTAAATGCTTTATTCATATATTTTATATAATTAAATAAAATATTAAACCCATGTAATAGTTGTTTAAAAAATTATGGAGAATCTCATTTTATCATCTAATGAACAGAAATTACTAATAGAATTTAAGGAGCAGTTAGAGTCTAGTAACACCCTGACTATTTGTGTGCCAGCAATTAAAGATACATCCATATGTAAAAATGATGTTATTATAGCTACTATATTGGGTGAAGAAAAAAATATTAGTGTTGTTAAGGTCTGATTTTTTTTTTTTTTTTTTTTTCAAACCATATACATGTGTGCTTGTGTTTGGGAATTCTACATAGTTTGGTTTGTTTTCGAATAAATGTGCCACTTACACAAATAGTTACACAAAGCTATTAAGGCAAATTATAAAATGTGTTGCTTTTGAAACAATTTAGCAGCAATAATTTTATTTTTATTTCATTTCGATATTTTGACTAATTATTTTTTTAAAAAAACGAGGCAATAAAAAAGAATGAATTTTACTAACAAATAATTGCAGCTAAGAATAATTAAGTTAAATATAATTATTCTTGAACTGCTTACTACTTTGTTACATAGCTGCAAGCTTTAAAAACAGTTTTCAGTCGTTTTGATATAATTGTAAAAAGTATTTTTGGAAAATTGAGGTCATTTTACCATTTTTTTTTTATATATATTGTGGATTTTAGCTGCTGCTTTGAAAAGATGTGTTATCAGATTCTGATTATAAACTATGGACGAGTATATTCCATTGAGAAGGGGAGGAAGCATTTTAGCAACTTATTTACTCAATCAAATATTTAAAACTATGCTTAAGATCAGTAGTCTAATGGAACTTATATTACATGCACTGAGATTATCTGATTATTTTCAAATTTACTTGAAATAGGATGTCCATTACAATATTCCATGGGCTGGAGGTTGTTGAAATTTCTAATATATGGATTTTATACAGGTTGAAAATTTCGAATATATAACTTGTTTTTAAAATCTAAACAATGAAAGGAGTTAAGTAAAATTACAAACATCACAGTAATTTTTTTTTTTTTAGGTAATATTAGAATTTTAATGTATTCTATCAGATAAGTTATATTTGATGAGAAAATTCTTAATTAAAATAGCTTAAACCATATTTCTAATTGAAGTTTTTCAATTAGCAAAAAAAAAAAAAAAAATGCATTAAAATTTACAAGATAATAGTTATCCAGAATCACTGAGGAACAAATATTGAGTATTCCAAAAAGATTGGATATCATCGAACCAGTTGTATCAGTGTTAAAATGGTTTTCTCTCGCATAGTTCAGATTTCCGAGGTAGTTATAACAGTTTGAAAAATTGATATTTTGAGGTTAAACATTGAAATCACATCACCAACAATATCTTTAATCAGTATTTCATTAATGTAAAGAATAATAAAATCAGATATGCGATTTTAGACTTAAATCAATGTATTGATTTGTTGCCCAGGCCTAGTATATACTTACAGCATTCTATCCAATAAAGTCGAATTTGTCTACTCCAGTGCATGAAATTCATCTTCCCACTCTGCCAGTACTGTGCTTATTGAATAGAAATAAATTCTTGTTTCAAAATTTTTTTGATCTTTCCCTAACTCTGCTCACTATTTCAATTGGTACTTACTGGCAAGCATCAAAGATAAGTCATTGAAACTTGCATACCATCTTGCACTACAAAATTTCAGCACTATCTTCTGGGAGTGGTGAAGTTATGCGAAAATGTCAATTTTGCTTGGTTACACAGTGCCATTTTCTAACGAATATGCTTTTCTGATCTTTAATCATTGAGTTAATTCTAATTTTATAAGTAAAAACTATAAAAAACAATTGGATAAAATTTTTATTTATTATCGCAAGTTCATTTAATATAGCAAGTTCTGCCTAAACAAATTTTTTTTTTTTCTATTGAAAATTTCCCAAAGCAAACAATTTGATTTGTGAATAAGTCATTTCTAAAAACTTTTGCAAGATTTATTTAGGCTTAAAATATTCTTTTTACAATTTTATCTTAACGAGAAAAATGTTATATCTAATAAGTCACACTCTTAATATTTGAGAAAAATAAAAGCTTTTTTTTTTTTTTTTTTTTTTTTTGTGATTTTTAAAAGTTTTAATGATTTCTTCTTTTCCTCACATGAGGTGAATTGCATATGTGAAAAACTCCCATGAGAAAGAAGATTTTCCTATATTGATGTAACCCTGTTTCAACAATTTATTCATTCAACTTGTTCATTACAAAAAAAGCATTAAATAGTGTAACTTACTATATATGCAACTTAAATTTTAATGGTGATGCTACAATGAGTTATACAAAATTGATAATATTTATGTATCTTAAGTTGATAGTTAGAATAAGGATTATTGACAATTTTAGTAAATTTCAATTTCGTTAGAAAAGAAAAGTTAACGAGCAGAAAATATTCTAAAGTGGCTCATAGAAAATAATATGAAGAAACTGTCATAATTTCTGTTACTTTAGATTGTGGCTTACTGTGGGTAAGAAAGAAAATTTTTTAGAGATGAATTTACTTTTTTAATAAGCATTGATTAATTTAATTTTTAAGCCACGTTTATCATTTAGAGTTTTTTGAGAGACTTCTTTAACTGTAGCTTTTTTAATTATTTATTTAATCAAAGTTTAGAAAAAATAAAACATAAAATTAAAAATTTTATTTATTATAATGTTTTTACGTATATACTGTAATACTAATAAAATTTAATTCTATTTTATTAGGACTTTTTAAAAAAGAAAATGGATGAGCAAAGATGTGTAGAAGAGCAAAGAGTTTCATATGTGGATAACATTCCTGTTATAACTCTTACAGATGATTCAGATTCTGACATTCCGAATGAAACTTTAATTGGCATAAAGCAAAAACAAAGAAAAAGACAAAAATTGCATAAAAACAGTAGTAGTCAAGCTAAAGATAGCCAAATTGAACTTGAAGAGTTTAATTCATCAATTATCATTTTAAATGACAATAATGAAAATTCTAGTTTAACAGTGACAGTAAGTAAATTTAATGTAAATATATGATTTGAATATAATTTGCTGAAATTCTTCCTGGTTTTACAGTTTAATATTTTATTAAATTTTTGATTAAAGCGAATTATTTTAAAAAGTATAGTACTTAAAACAGACATTTTTATTTTTAATTTAATCTTGTTCTGTATAATATTTTTTCCCCTTTAGATTTATACTCAGCCTAACTAAAATCATCATTATTATATATATTTTTTTTAAATAATACTTTGTCTATCATAATTGCATCTCTTTATCATGTCCAAATATATAGTTTTTAGTAATAATATGGTAATCTCATGAAATACAGTAGCATTCCTTTATGGAAGTTAGAAAGGAAAAGACAAAAAGTTTTTTCTTAACTGTTATGATTCTTTGTTATTTGATTATATTTTTTTCCATTTGACGTGACTATATCATTTTCAATGGATGTTATAAAGCAGAGCACAACTTGTGCATGATAATGTGATTATATAGTATTAAACGTGCTCTGTCAATATGATTTGCAAAATATTGCATCACATGTGAATATTATAATTATTTGAATGTTTTTATTTCAAAATTATACAGGGTATTTCAAAATGAATGAATGGTACAAAAGAAAAATATACATATAACTGCTGTAACAAATTATAATTAAGGCTATAACTAAGATTTTATAGGTTCTTTTATATCATTGTATTAAGTCTCTTGTCATACATGTGACAATATAATTTAATAAATACGACACATGTCCACAAATGTAATTAGTGGAGAAATTGGGAAAACAAACAACTAATCAAACAACAGCAATAATCACAAGAATTAAATCAGGAGTAGCCAACCCGCGACCCGCCTTGAATATTTTTCCAGTCTGTGATATTTATCCCACTTTTACAAAATATATTTATTTTATAATGACCAAAATAATGAAAACCAATGTATTAAAAAATACATCATGTTTGCATCCATATATTTAAAAATAACTGTTGAAATTTTGTGAAAAAAATTAATTTTTATTTTAAAATAATATTGTGATTATATGACAGATATTCCCTGGTTTGTTTACAGTTATAAGTTCGCAGAATAATTGAATTATACTCTGCGAACTAATGATGACGCTAACATCTAATATAACAGGTTCTATGTTTCACTTTAGGTGACCTCAGTAACATTGTGACCATCCCTAGATATGCACAGTTGATTGTTAATTGCAGAGCAAATCAGACTCTTAGTTCAAGTTGTTAGTTTATTATTATCTTAATTATTAATAATTATTTATTGTGTATTAAGCTTAAATAAAATTTCAATTACAAATATTTAAGTGAATATACAAATAAATGTTTTGAACTTAATTTATGTGTTGATATATCAACAAAATACTTGATAAAAATTGTATGTTTTTAAAAAGATTTATTCATAATTTGTTTTATTTATTGCTGACAAATTGTATGAATTTTTCATTGAGGGGTCAATATTATGTTAGTTGTTGGATTTTATGTATATTAAAATTGTACAAATAAAAAAAAATGTAAACATTAATATGATTTTAGCAAAGCATGTATTTTGAATAGTGGAGAATTGTATAAATGCTGAATCTTTATTCATAGCATTTATTGTGTAAATTCTACTTCATAATAACAAAACAAAACAAAAATCTTTGTGTGAAGACTAAGTCTATAGTAATAATAAAAAATGGAACGCAATTCTAAAAATAAGTAGTGAAATTTGTTTTCAAATAGGTCATATGATTATAAACTATAGCATGTTTGGAAGCAGTCACGGATGTATATTTTTAGGCATGAATTCCTGAAAGCAGCTATACAGTTTGTGTTATTGTTATCAGAAATTCTTTCGTGATACTGTTTCAATATAGTAAGTACAACTAGTACTGATAACACCACCATTTACATTAATAAATTTCAATTTATTTTACATAAGTGTTAATGTATTTTGACACATCAAATATGGTGAGCATTTAACTTGTATGATTAATTACTATTGTTACTTGTTAAATGTCATATTTTTATCATTATTTTGTTAAAATCAGTATTGTAAAATTATATTAATTTTGAAAAAGAAATATTGGCACTTACATTTCTTATAGTTTTATTCACCACATAATGATTTATAATTTATTTTAAATGTTTCTACATGTATTAAAAATTATGAAATGTTGCATTTTTCAATGTCCATTTTTTGTTGTATATATTTCTTTGAAAATTATTGTAGTTAAAGGTTGTTTTTTTAATTAATGCAGGATTCTAAAAAAGAAAATGGAATCTACAGCCCTTTACCTAATTTTTATACCTCTGAATAGGGGAAAAAACAAATTTGTATCACAAAATAGAAGAAAAAAAGAAGAAAATTTTAACTTTATATCTCTGATTAATGAAGAGGAAGAAGTCATTAATTCTGTACCTCTGAATAATGAAGAAAAGAAAAAAAACACCAATTTCATCCCTTTGAATAACACACAAAAGAAAGAAATGGTTGAATCTCTTCATGAAAAGGAAGAAATCACCAAATCTGTACCTCTGAATAGTGAAGAAAACACCAATGTCATCCCTTTGAATGCCATACAAAAGAAATACATGGTTGAATCTCTTCATGAAAAAGATGACATCATAATTTTAGATAAAGTTGAGTGTGTTTCAAAGGTACCAACATTTGTGCCTGAAGTTCTTCGCGTTTAAGGCCTATTGTGATTGATGGAAATAATGTTGCTCGAATGTTAGTATTTTTGAAATTTTTTAATGATTTCCTTTAATTTTCTTTTTATTGATCGCATGGATAAAGCAGCCTTTGTTCCAAAATACAAATTTCATCTTTTATACAAAAACAATGATGTATATATAAAATATACAATATGGCAGAGAATAATTAAATTCTGGATGTTTTTATTTTATATTAACATTGTGTTTCAGTCCTTTGTCCCTCATTGTAATTTGACTAGGTTTTATAAATTCTATATTGATTTAGAATAATGCAAAGTTTGAAAATAATCCAAGAGAATGTTCCTTGAATTCTTAAAAGATGGTTATAATGGATACTTGTTGATAAATAAATTCTTGAGAATTAACAAAAAAATATACTTTATAATGGATTTTATATATTTGAACTACAACATTTAAATTAACAGTTCATTGATAGTAAAAATTTATTTATGATAAAAAGTTTTAGTATTATATTTCAAATATATAAATATTTATTTCTAATAAAATAAAATAAGAATTTTATGTGCTTACAGACATGGAAGGCGAACAACATTTTCTTGTAAAGGCATAAAAATTGCTGTTGATTTTTTTCTAAAGAGAGGCCATAAAGTTACAGCCTTTGCCCCTGAATTCAGAAGATTTGAAAAATCAGCATCTATTCCAACAACTGATCAGTCTTTACTTGATCAATTACAGAAAGATGGGCATCTTGTATTCACACCTTCAAGGAAGGTGCAAAACAAGTAAAAATATTTAATTTAAAAATAGTCTGACATAAATTTGTGGAAAGAAAAAATTTTCTCAAAATTAATGTGTCTTAATATTTAAAATTATTTACAAAAAATAAGTCAAAGCAAACTATTTAATAATTTAACTAATATTAAATTCATATTTTACACTTCTTTAAAAAATTGTTGTAGTATATAAATTTTAATTAAAATTTTATGTACTATTTTTTATTTAATAATATTTCAGTATATGAAAATGAACCTTTTTAATAGATCATGTGTGCTGCTTTTTTTTTATCTAAAATAATTTGCAAGATTGTATCTAAATAGTCTGTCAAATTACTAATTTAGTATTTTTTTCTTCTGCTATTTTAGCTTTAATATTCCAAAAAATTTTTAAAAATTTATGTTTTATAAATTGTTTTATTATTTGAATTTCATTTATTACAGCATATTTTTAATAAACTTTGAAATTTCTCCTCCTACTCTTCAAAATATTTTATCTTGTATTATTAAAAAAAAAAATTTTTATCAATGAATTGATATTTTTAAGAAGTGTACTTGATATTTTGTTTCTTTAGGATATAGTGTTTCTAAAATAATATTCTTTATTTAGTATTTAAAAGGTACAACAATAGCATCTAAAATCTGTCTTATCTATATCAAAGAGGAAAAAATAATGCTTTTGTTAACAAATTCTTCACTTTCCTAAATACTTAATAGGTTTATTGTTGACATGGCATCAAGAACTGGAGGTGTAATTTTATCTAATGGTAATTTTAAACATGTAGTTCAAAAGAATGAGGAGTTTAGACAAGCGGTTGAAGAAAGGTAAATATATTTTATTTGAGTTAGCATTATCTGATGTGGTTGAATAAGTCATGTAATTCTATTTAAGGGCATGATAAAAATGCATAAAATATAAGTTTTTTTCATAAAATAATGATTTTTCTTTTGATTACAAATTTCAGGTTGATACATTATAAATGCTTTTTTTTTAATCTTCATTTTATTCAAAAGCTTTAATTTGCATAATTATACATTGGTTTTAGTAATAGTTTATTTTAAAAATATCAGTTAATGTATATCTTCTTTTAATTTTAATCTTATTCTCCATTTTGTAAATAATAATAATAATAATAATTTGAATATAGAATATATTTCGATATTTTTAAAAAAAATATATGTTTGAATATTTCTTAAATAAAAATGGAAAAAAATTATCATAGTAAAATATAAATATAAAGATATACAAGGTTGACTAAGGCAGATACAGTTTTAATTATCATAAATTATTAAAGTAGCAAGTGACAAGCTGTATTTTCTAAAGTTTTAATAAAAATCTGATAATTTTTTCATATGTACTGTAACATATAATATTATTATATATCAATTTATTTATGTATTAATATCTCACTTATTGAAATTTAATAATATGCACAAGTGGTTTAAATTATTTGCTGTTATGAAAATGTCACATTATAGTTATTTCATGTTCAATTCAAAAGATTTTGGTCAAAATGTAATGTATTAAAGTATTTTAAAATATGAGGTGAACCTGAATAAGTGATGTCTAAATTTTTAAAAACAAATATCAAAAGAATCAGTTAAAATAATATATTCATAAAAATTATTTCAGAATTTTTCTTAATAATTTTAACAAATACTTTTTAATGGGCATATTTAAGTTAATAAAAGCTTTAACTTCTGATCTGATTGATATCCGAACCTAATCTGGTAAGTGTGAATATTTAGAAGCAAAACGCATTAGAAAAAAAAATTAAGTAGATGATGAAATAAAAATAGTAGAATTACGAATACCAATCAAACTTCTATTAAGTCTGATTGGTATACATTTTTGGCCTTTAATTTTTGTATTTACATGTTTTTATTAATATTGGGAATATGTAATTATTTTTTCTATGTAATATTGTGGAGAGTAAGAAGAAAGTTATTTTTATATCTGAGAAATTGCTTTTAATTTAAAACAATATACACTTTTATTCAATTAAGCTTATTATTTTTGGTTAAGCAAAAACTAATCATATTTTATTACTTTATTTTCTATTGCATACAAAATTATTGGAAATGAAATTATTATTAGTTACTTTTTGTTATTGAACTATTAAGAGGGACTTAATGCATAAGTTTTTGTTTATCTAATGTTTTCCTGTGTTCTGCTGTCTAAATTTAAGAAATATCTTTCAATAAAATGATCATGGTGTCCTGGAGGAGAAACTGGTACTCCATCTTGTATTGTCTTTATAAATTTTACCCTTATTGAAGCGTTGTATCTTTTTGTATTCAGTAGCTTTTGAAAGGGAAACTTACATATCATAATCTATTTATAACTGAAATTCTATATTGACTGTTTATATATTTTTCTTTATTAACTTTGTGTGTGTGTATCATTTTCTTTGAACTATGTGTGAAAAGTGGAGTTTAAAATCCTTGCCAGTTTAAAAAAGAAATACCTCCAGATATCCAATATTACACCATGGTTGTTTAAACAAAATAATTATTCTATTGAGTGTGGCTAATCCAATTGTGTTTAACATCACACTCGATTGTAGAATATTAGATTCTATGTATTACTGTACTTCCCCATTCCCTCCAAAAAAAAAAAAAAAAAAGACACCATTATCCATTTAATAAAATGTATTATTTTTAGTGAAAAAAAAAAATTGATAACAGAATGCTGCCTTTAAATAATTTTCTACTGCTAACTTTTTTAGCTTCTTTTCAAGTTTTTGCTTTAATAGTTAACTAATACCAAATTTAAAAATATTATTTAACATCTATTTAAAATTAATCCCATTATTGATATATTGATGTGTGTGTTTATCATTTTGTCATGTGTTTTTCTTATTATAAACGAAGAGAAATTTTATTTTTCATTAAACTATCACGAATTTTGAATTTCTAGTGAAGGATTAAAATCCATTGCATATAATTAAATATATTAATTCTTTGCAAAGTGAAAACTTATTTAATGTAAAAAAATATTGTAGTCTGTTCATTTGAAAAGCAAAAGTAATTTCTCATTTTTTTTTTTTTTTTTATTAGAATTGTGAACTTTTATAAGGAAAACGATTATTTTATTCATTTATTGTAATATAATTGAGTGTGAATATAAAGCATTTTGGCTGTAATAACTTTAAAAAAGTAAAAAGTTTAAAAGCTTATTTAGTAGATTCTTATACTTGAAATATTAAATAAAAGTACAAGGACTAGCTTTTAAATAAGGTTCGTTTTTTTAATAAGAAGAAAAATATTATATATTAAAAATATGTTTCATTTAAATTTCTTCCATATCCTGCATACTTTCATCTACTTTTCTACAAAATTTATATTTTATATAAACATATGGCATACCATTCAACAAATTCTTGAATTCCAACATCAAAGCCATCTGTCACCTGTGAAGAAAACCAATCCAGGATTGCAGTTTTCTCTACTTTGTAGTCGTTGAACCCTCGGCACCATGGAGTACTGAAACAAGTAAGGATCGCTAAATACAAGGTGTTCAATAGCTTGGTCACAAAAATAAACTCAAGTAATCTTCGACACAGACACGAAGAAATGAATGGACTGTATAAATTAATCTCCTTCATTTAGGCAGCCATCAAGCTCGAAGATGGACTGCCACACGCAACCTTTCTGGTTGGTTACACTTATTGAACTCTCTTACTTATGCAGCCATCAAGCTCGAAGATGCACTGCCACACGCCCATTCTCGTTGGTCATAGTTGTTCAACTCATTTAGTTTATGCAGCCATCAAGCTCGAAGATGCACTGCCACACGACCTTTCTCTTTGGTTGCAGAAGTTCAACTCCTTAGTTTATGCAGCCATCAAACTCGAAGATAGACTGCCACACAACCTTTCTCTTTGGTTGCAGAAGTTCAACTCCCTTATTTTATGCAGCCATCAAGATCGAAGATAGACTGCCACACAACCTTTCTCTTTGGTTGCAGAAGTTCAACTCCTTCTTACACACTTTCTCCCGTCATCTCACCCCCTGCCAGACACCCCCACAGACAGGATGTTTTTCTGGACATGGCGTTGACCTCCCCTATGCAGGGGAACCTGGTTGCGACGTAACATACCGCCACCCATTGATATGTTTACTAAACATTCAATAATATACAATAAATCATTCTAACATATAAAATTAACAATTCTAAACACATAATAAGTCATTGAAAAAAATGAATATATATATGTATACATTGTACTAAATTTAAACAAATTACAAACATATTACCATGAATATAAACAAAAGCACTCTAAAGGAAATTACTCTGGCATAGGCAAAACACAAACTTTTGATACTGGTCTCTTAAAAATTCCACTCTGGGTTTTTATATTAAATACTCTGATTTTATTATCAACACCATAATAAATATCAATTATTCTGCCTAGAGACCATTTGTAAGTAGGTAAATTATCATCAACCAATAGCACTAAATCACCAATGTTTACATTGTCTTTTCCAAAGACCCATTTATTTCTTTGTTGCAATTCACTTAAATAGCTACGGTGCCATTTTTTCCACACTAATTGAACTATTTTAGTTACCCTTTGCCACTTATTAAGATTATTATCTTTTAAATCAATTAAATTAGGCTTTTAAAATAGCGTTCATTGATCGATTAATCAAAAAATGGGCTGGAGTTAAACTTCGAAGTTATCACTATCAGTAGAAATTGGACTCAATGGTCTAGAATTCAAAATTGCTTCAGTTTGTCTACACACAGTTAAACTCCACAATTTAAACTAGCACCTTTAACTACTCTTCTAAAGGGAAACTTAAAGGAATTAATGGCCACTTCCCAGAGACCACCAAAATTTGGGGCTCGAGGGGGAATAAATTTCCATTCAATACCTTCTTCACCTAAATATGAAGATAACTTAATCTCAGGATTAATAACTAACTCATGAAACTTTCGAATTTCTTGGTTCGCACCTACAAAATTCTTTTGCATCATCAGAGTATAATTTAGCACATTTACCTCTACGTTCAATAAATCTTTTAAAAGCAGCTATATAGGATTCAGATGATAAATCAGAAACATTCTCAATATGCACTGCCTTAAACACAAAAAAACAAACAAATAAACATACATACATTTTACACACAATACTCTTTCTTTGTTTACCAATTTTAACCAAAATGGTCCACAGAAATCTACTCCTGAAATATTAAATGGATAATTCAAGGTAACTCTATCTTTCGGTAAACTACCCATTAGTTGTGTTGACATAATAGGTTTTACTTCTAACAAATAACACATTTATGCACTATTTTTCTGCAAATAGATTTTCCACCTATAGGCCAGAATTACTCATGTACATGACACAAAGAGCAGATAATCCTACATGAAAATATTTTATATGATAATAAGAAATTAACATCTCAGTAAATGCATGATTTTTAGACAAAATTATACGGTATATTTTATCATAACTACATTCCGCATTACTCAAATGTCCACCTACTCTTAAGATTCCATCTAAATCAAAAGGGGATTTAAAGATTTTAATTTACTCTTCGACATAAGTTTCTTATCTTTCAATAGACTTTTGAAAACCTTTCTTGTTGAATAGATTTTACTAGAAATATCTCAGCAATATTAATTTCTATCATGCATGAATAACTAAACAATAATATATATAAATTATCAATTGAATAATTTAATTTAAATGACAAACACTTGGTATTTTTAATAAATCTAAATATGTAACTTAAATGCTTAAACTTTTATATAATTATTACTTAAATTCAATAAATAGTTCATGAAATTTCAGTCACTTGTTTCATAAACAATTTGTTCTCACCAACACTGGATCACTCAGTTCAGAAAAGTTCTCGTCATGTTTTTCAAGGATCTGGATAGGTTGACCAGGATACTTTTCTCCAGCCAGGAACTCTGGTCTCACCTAATGTGGTATCACTGAAAATCAGAAGACAATCGATGAATTGTAGCAACTCTGGTGAGCACGAAAGTCTTTTAATCACTTGATTTCGAATCACTGCAATAAACTACTTAGATGTCTTAAGCTTCAAGGCCCATTCACAAAAGTAGTTGATGAATTCTCAAAATTAAACGTTGAGAACCATTGAAGCATATTAAACACCAACTGTAACAGATGTTATACTCTCACACAAACAGTTGAGGTTTGGCAATGGCATTTGCCGTTCAGGGCATATTCCCTTACCAGCCACCTCTGTTTCTTGGACGGTCCCATAGTTGAACGACTCCTGTAGACCCCACCACATCCATATGATGGTTTACCATATCTGCTTCTTCTATCTCCTCCATAACGGAAACAATCTCCTCTGACTCCACGGTATTCTCCTCCTCCACAGTCTACTCGTTTATCCCCACTGAAATAGCCACCATCTTTACTGCCACGGATGTCTCCATCACCACGGTCTCTCGTTTAACTCCATCACCTCGGGATGGGTCCACTCTTATCTTTGAACCATTAATGGTAGCTCCATTCATGGTCTTTGAGGAACAATCAAATACTCGTAATTTCTCAGGCCAGTAAACGCCATGATGAGTAGCATCTGGTACTTTTTCCTCAATTATTTTCTCGCATGTAGAATTTTCACTATTACCTGTTATTTCCAATTTCTCAAACCCTTCTACTGGCCAAATTTTTCTCAATGGAAAATCAACTTTATCTGTGGATAGTCCACAATGCTCTCTATTTACATTTCCTGTGGTGCTGCACCCAGACACCACAAAGCCGAACACAGTATTCTGAAGAGTAAGATTTGAATTTTCCATATCACTCCCCTCAACATCATTTTCTTTCACAGAAGTACGTGGTTGATTAGAAATCATAGGTTTTACAGGTAATGCAGGCTTAGAAGGAACTACAGGTTTTACACTGCAAGACTCAATAGATTTAGGTTCCTCTTTACTTGCTTCTAATACAGATGATGTTGTTGAAGGAATATGAGAGGTTCGAGTTTGGTGGCGAGAAGTGTTGCTGTTTGTATCACTTGATTTCTTGGATTCTTTCAAATTCTCTTTTGTACTGACTTTGTTAGAAACACCTTTTTCTGGGAACATTGTCAGTTTTTGCACTGTTTTGCTGTGCAGAAGTATTTGACGCAAAATAACTTGAATTATAAACATTGGAAAATGGTCGGGGAGTAGGATCACACACGTTTGATGTTTGCTTCACAACTGATAATGAAGTAATGTTTTTCTTATTAGAAGTTGAAGAATCTAAACTATTGGGCCATGACTCATCTTCAGTTGAGGAAGACAAAGAGTCATCACTCACTCCTTTATTATAGCTAATTTGGGAAGTTTTAGCTGAATCCCTTTTCCATTTCTCAAGTTCCAACTCTTTTTCAAGTTTGGCCAACTGAATGTTCTCTATCTCTAATTTTATTTCTTGTACTCGTTTGTCCCACTCAATTTTCTTTCTCTAATTCTAATTTAATTTCACTTTCTCGTTTGTCCCTCTCGAATTTTTCTTTCTTTTCCCTCCTTTCTTCTAAAACATCATCCACAAGATTGCGCACTATTTCAATCCTGTTTCTATAGACATGACTGAATTTGATTAGGTTGAAGTTCAGTTGCAGAAGTTCAACTCCCTTATTTTATGCAGTCATCAAACTCAAACTTTCTCTTTGGTTGCAAAGTTCATCAGATTTTTTATGCAGCCATCAAGCTCGAAGATAGACTGCCACACCACCTTTCTCTTTGGTTGCAGAAGTTCAACTCCTTCTTACACACTTTCTCCCGTCGTCTCACCCCCTGCCAGACACCCCCACAGACAGGATGTTTTTCTGGACATAGGGCGTTGACCTCCCCTATGCAGGGAACCTGGGTTGCGACGTAACACAAGGTATTGAGTTTTAAGTACTGAAACAACTGAGGGTCACTAAATACAAGGTATGGACTGTAAGGTGGTAGATCTAGTTGTTCTAGTCCAAAAATACTTCATACCGGAAAACAGCCACACTGCTTGTTTTGTATGGCATGGCAGAGTTTTCTTAAGGTCACATAATACGCATCTGAATTGATTTTTGTGTCTTTCAGCATAAAATCCACTAACAAAATACCCTTTCTGTCTCAAAAGACAATTGCAATTCCATTGACACTCAGGAGACATTCAAGTCTTATCTAATGTAACGATGTGGTCCAACAATTCATCTCTTATCTGATGATATTGAATTAAAAAAGATACAGCGAGTCTCAATCTTTTTGTTTTGTGATCATTGGAAAGCAATCTTGGAATCCACCAAGAACACAATTTTCGATAATTCAGGTTCTCAGAAACAATGGTGTACAAAACGGACTTTTAAACTTTTGAAATTACTTGATAGCTTTGAAATCATGAATTGTCTGCCCTCCCAAATTTTGCTATTAACATCAAGAACCAAATCTTCAGAAATAAGAAGATTGGCAGAGCATGCTTCTTCATGCACATTAACCTGTCCATTCTTTAGAATTCTTCCTCTCTTTTAAATTTTACTGTCACTCATAGCATTATAACCATAAATTTCAAAAATCTGAGAGTGGATTTCTGCTGCTGTCACATTTCTTGTTCCGAAGAATCGAATCGAGAATTGAGTTGCCCACTGACAGATAATATCTCACAGTCAGTGAGCGACTCAATTTTCTTAAACATTATAAACTTCTACAGCTCCGCCCTCACATATATGACACAGCTGCAAATGGCATCTAAATACGCATAAAGCATGCTGCAACAAACATGCAAACACATCGCTGTGCATCATCTGAATCTCATTTAGAAACACTTCATATTTTATTTTCAATTAAATGTTTTGTATTTTTCAAATATGAAACTCTTCACTTAAAAAATAAATAAGGAAATAATTCTTACAATGGTTTCAAAATTTACAATTCATATTTTTTTAATCTTTGAAGTATTTTTTACTTTAATTCAATATTAATCTCCCATTTCTAAGAGATAAATGAATTTCAGTGGTAATCAAATCACTAAAACTAATTAAATGGTTTTTTGCTTATTAACTTCTTGACCAGATGACAGTTTTTTAATTCATTTTAATATAATTTTGAACAAATAGAACTATTGATTAAATTTCATTTGGCCTTATTTTTCCTTTTCATTGTTGAAATTATGGATTTGATTGTTTTCATACTTGCTTGTTATGACTCGCTACTTTCATGTGTTTTTTGTGTATTGGTTTATTATTAACTTTATTACAAAATGTTACTTATTAGTTCCTAATACTTTAGATTTTTTTATTTGACTGATAATGTGAGCATTGTAATTTGCATTTTTGCTATGCATGGTGGTCTGTTATCCAGGAAAAGGAGATCATATCTGAGACTAGGTTGTGTGCTTAGTTTTGACCAACACATTTCTTTGATGGTAGACGGGTGATAGATCTTTTTACAGGTATATCAATTGGCTGGTATATGCCAGGCACTTGAGTTTGGATCTACATAGGGTTATCAATGAATCATTTCTTTAGCACCTTCGTAAGGGAACAAGATTGTCTGAGTAGGGTATAAAGTTTGTTTTGTTGGACCTTTATGATGTATGGGTAGTTTGATCTGGGACTTGGATCTCTTTCCATTTTGTGATTACTACTCTTTCATAAACGTTGTTCCCCAATGCAGTTCTTAATTTACTGTCATCAAACTCTCTTGATGCTATTTAATTTAATCCAAATACATTAAATAGCTAGTTTTAACAAATGTTGGTGTTCTACAAATTGTGATCGTGTGATTTAAATTTCATTGTTTTATAATTTCATATTCGTAATTTTATTGCATCATTAACGTGTCATCCTGAAGGGAATCATAAAATGTTCTTAATGAAAAATACATTAATCACTTAAATTTTTAATAAAATTTATATAAATCTTGTCAAACTTCTTGTTCATGTTAAATTTCAATTCTTTATATCTTATCTCATTTTCACATCTATCAAATTTAAATGCAATCCACTTCTTTTATTAAATATTAGGGATGTCTAAGTTAGAATGTCTTTTTCTATTTAATTAAATTATTTTTTAAAAGATTTTGTATTCAATTTTTGATGAAAGGTAATTTTATTTTTATTGAAAAATATTTATACATGTCAGATTTTTATGTTTAAAGATGTGAAATAATTACATTATTTATATCCATTTTCTATCTGTTTATATGTTATTTATTTTATGATTCTATAGCAATAGTAACAGTATGTTAGGTATATATCTGTAAAAAAAAAAATGTTGTTTTTAAGTCTTTCTAACATTAACGATTAAAAGATTGAAATTTATTAACAATTACATTTTAAATTAAAAAATAAAGATATTTTTATTTTCAAATATAAAGAAATCATCATGATTAAATTTAATCTTGAGACAAATTTGTAATTTTTGAAATTTGTTTTCTGCTTGATTTCTATAATTACGATTTTTCTTTTTCTCATTATAGATTGTTAATGTATTGCTTTGTGGGTGATGAGTTCATGATTCCTCTTGATCCATTAGGGAAATGTGGACCTAAATTAAAAGAATTCCTCTCATTTCCACCCTCAAAAGCACCCTCAATTTAGACTTTATTTGTGTTGATTTATAAAACCAAAATATCTGGTCAGACTACTTATACTTTTGATTCATATTTTGTATATAAATTTTTTACTTGTAATAAATGTTCATATTTGTGATGTGTATTTATATATCTTTCAAATAAATGAATTGTTCTTTCTGTGATTTTTTTTTTTTTTTTTTTTTCAGAAGCAAATTGTAAGTGATTTTTAGTCTTTTCTTTTGAATGAATGAATAAAAATGTGTAAAATATTTTAAATATAGTTTGAACTTGATTTGTATTTTATATGTCCCCCCCTGTAAGAGAGTTTTGGATGAGAATCAATCATGGTATTTTTTAATAATAATATTATTATTATTATTTTTTTTTTTTTGTATCAGTAGAATTTTCTACTATTAACACAAAGTTGAGTAAATACAAATATTCAATTAAGTTCTATTTTGTTGGTAAGAAACAAGTTATCAAATGTTATGTATAAAAAGGGACTTCTTATGAATTTTTTATTTTCTTTTTTTTACATCAATTTTTGCGATAGTAAATTTTGTTGAATTTTATTTTAACAAAACTAAATTCAAGGTAAGTATGAGGTAAGTTAAGCAGATATTTTCATCAAATGTACAACAGACGAAGGAAAAAAAAAACCACTCTTAATTAAGAACTTTTGTAATTTTCATTAGATCTTCACGTGCTATCATTAGAAATGGCTCAAAAGGATCCGTAGTTTTCCTTGAAATTCATTTCAAGATTAAACTTTTATGGCAATGGAATAAAGAACTCTTTTGTTTCTTTCACAAATGGAAATTTTTCCTCTTTTGCTACAAATTGATTCAAAATCGAATGCTCTAAGACTTTCTATATAAGAGTGTGGTTTTGTGGGATCTTTTATTTTTCCTAGAGCTGGTGTTTTCTTTATGTAAAATTTATTGTAGAAATTCTTCCTATAGATGAATTTTTTTTTTTTTCTTTTTGTCAGCATTTTGTTTAGCATTTTTTGAAATCCATTTCCAAGAATAAACTTCTCAAACAGAAATTTTCCTTCTTCTGCTCATTAAATTTAGTATATCTATCAGGTGTAGAATTGTAAACATTTTTGTGATAAAAAATCATAGATTGTGAGAAATAACCGTGCTTGATAGCTATTGCAAAGCGAAAACTATTCTTTTCCATCTATAGATTTTGCAATTATTGAATGAAATTGCTTGTTGTTGTGCATCAAAAATAAAAAAGAACTATGACTTCAGCCAAATTATTAATTATTTACATTGGCAAAATATCATCATGGCAATCCTTATGGTTACCAAATACATGATGTAGAACATTGAATATATATATATTTTTAATAATGTTTAGCACCAGCAATTGGATAATTTTTTTAAGGGTGGTTTTACTTAGCTTGCAGCTATGCATGAAATTTTAAATGATTATTATTGGAGAAAAACTCCAGTTAGACTAAGAAATAATAATTTTTAATATTAGGAAATCATAGTAAAAAATAATTTATCTGCACTTTTATATTGTATCTGAATCCAGCTGATTCTATATAAAAATTAAAGCTACATTAAAAAAAAAAAAAAAGACGTTTATTCTCATAACACTTCCCCCCCCTTCTTTTTACAGCGAGACTTCAGAATGTGTGTGCTAGGCAATTAGGTTATGCCAACTTTATGAAACATTCAGTATGGCCTTTAATTTAAAAAGGTTAGCCACCTCTTTCCTGCAGCAACAATATACATATTTATATACATGTATTTTGTTGTGTGGGGCCGAGTGACTAGCGGTCGGTACCACAGGTTTCGAGTTCGAATCCCGGTGGTGCCATGGATGTTTGTAGTAGTTCGGAATCCACTTTAAACCGTAGGTCCCGGTCTAGCAGAATCGTTAAGCGTTGCGGGGTATTGTTACTCCGCGTCTGTAATCATATGTCCTGGTCTACTCTCGTAGAGCGTTTGTTACTCCGCATCCGTAGCTTATGTTTAAGCTACACGCACCTACTGGGTAGTGCTAAGTGAGTAACGTCGGAAAAGCACTTGCCTTTAAAAAAAAATATTTTATGTTCTTTATAACGAATACAACACAAGGTGTGAACTAGAAACAGAATTAACAAGGGTGAACTAGAAACACTACCATATTGCACAACAAAAAGTCGTTACATGTATTAGCTATATGCAGATTATTTAACATCATCTGTATAGCATTTGCAATACATAAATTCTGAAGTGCCTCTCAGAATATATATATTTGCCATAGTACAGAGGTGGCTAAACTTCATATAATATATATTTATCTATCAGATTTTGTAAATTTTTTTTTTTTAGTGGATCGAATGAACTTTAGGGTTTGTGTATAGCAAATGTTACAATATTTGGATTGTGTTTCTATGAGGTACATGCCAATTTACTCATTGCAAATGCTGTTGTAGCTTTGTTAGGCAAATTAATTGTATATCTGATTCATTTTATTGATATGGTGTGTCATATTTATATATACATATATAGAGAGAGACAAGTAATTTTTGTATAATGAATGTTATTCTTATAGCCTTGTCATACGGAAAGATTTTCGTTTTGAAAAAGCTTTTTGTCGTTTCTATTATTGATTTTCTTATGTTTTACATTTTTTAAAGCTTTGTCTTATATACATATATGAAAAAGAAAAAAAAATGATCAAAGATATACCAGGTTATAGAAGTATTCAGGAAATTTAGTTTCCCATGCCTCTTTATATGTTATTAAACATTTACATTTTTATATGAACCATTAATATCACATTACAATAATTGAAAAAAAGACTAAATATAATAATTAAGGAATAAAATATCCTCGTTTCTAAAATTAGTTATTGCAAGAGGATGTTTGCAATCACTGGCATTGACAAATAGGTTTTCTAAGTTCCTTGACCATTCTCTTCTAGGTTTTGAGGGTGTTTTTTCAATATAGTTTTTTGGCATACATACATATGTGCTAATGCGCACTCATATGTTTAAAGTTTGCATGCGAATGTATAGATTGTGTGTGATAAAGCATGTAGATAGTATGCAGGAAGAAGATTCGATCTATTGTAGCCTGCGATGCAATTATACCTTCAGGAGCAAGAAAAATTCAGTGGTCAATCTGATAACTAAGTAAGCATCTTGTATTAACTTTCAATTGCCATCACAAGGATGCAATTAATGATAAATTAACCAAGAACCATTTTTAGAATCTTCTCGTTTAGATAAAGGCGTGCTTTTGAACAAGAAAAGAAGAAAAAATAAATAAATTATTGATTTTAAATTAGTCTATAAAATACGAATATACATTTTAAATGCGGCATTTACATAATTAGTTTGTGTATTTGGTTTCAAACAAATGTGACACATTTTTTATAAACCATTTTTTTTTAAATATAATATGATTTAGATTGAGATTCTTGTTATTGTTGATGTTATGAAACATTACATTACCCGTCTTCAAAATGTCTTCTGTATTATTTCTACGGGTAAAATTTCTTTTTATTCCTAATTAGAAAAAAAAATCAGTTTCAGAATTTGAAATTTTACAATAAATGAATATTTGAAACATTAAAAAGTAAAATAAATTAATAAGATACGCTTATAAACTGTGAAATGTAAAACCAAAAAAATTAAATAAAAGTATGTACCACTGTAAATTTCTGTTTATATTTCTTGTTAGCATATGGTAAAGAAGTCAATGTGAAACGCCCTCAAAGGAATTGTTTTGGGGCATTGGATTCAGCAACCCTCCTTTGTCTCGTTTCTTATTGAAAGAACACACTCAACACAGTGATAACCTGTTCAATTTTCTTTGTATTCGAGATTTGAAAATAGCATTTTAACAGATCTTTTGAACAGCACAATGCCCTTTGTTATGGATCCCGCAAATGGTTTCTTATTCATTCGCTTTCAGCAAAGGTGAGTTCTTGACCTCCCTACTGTTTTTCTCGTATAATGCAGCCATATTTGAGTTCTTCCTCTAGCAGAGTTTTTAGTAATGCTCACCCATCAGCTTCTTGTGCTGTTGCGATCTTAGTGCGTTAAGATTAGCCCTGTATATATTATTTCTAAATACTATTTTTAAATAAATGTGACTGTGGATCACTTTGTTATCAAATTCTTCCAACAGTATCACTAACCTGATATCTTTGACATAATAATTTTCCTCTGCATGGTTTTCTGAAAACATCACAATCGGTGACTATCTTGGATTTAATTTGGCAGTTTCTCTTCTTACGGTGATGTTTTTGTCCATCATTTAAATATTCTAACAATGCTACGCCGAAACCATGACTACTAACATCCATATGTAGCTCAAATGATTCACCCTGTTGTAAAATGTAAAGAACGAGGCTTTGATACAAAAATTGTTTCCGTCTCTTAAAAGCATATTTCTATATTGGTCTAAACTCCAATTTTATACCATTCCGAAGCATATCACTAAAAATATATCATTTTGAAATAACTTGCGACAAAGTTTCTAAAATATCTTGCTTGAATTATGAAGTCTTGCATTTGTTTATTATTCTTAAATAAAAGGGAATTTTGTATTTCAATATTTTTGTTTGAAGAGGGCGAATTTTACCCACTTCAATGAGTTAACCTAAAATTAAATTTTTCTTTTAAGAAATTGGCATTTTTTAAAAATAATTTCAGTCCATATTCTGGAGCTACTTTGAAAAGTTTTTTCCATGCTCCCCTAGAAGTATAATATGCGATTCATTGGGTAGTATAGAATGTGTTAAAGTTATAAAATGTTTTAAAGATTTCTGTAGGCGCTAAGAGTGGTAAGCTTTCTTAGAAATTCAATTAAAAACTTCACTTTTAGTTTTACGTAATCCAACAATTCCGACTCTGTTGCATATGTTAAATCATTATTAGCTTTGACCTCTAGCGTTAATTATATCTCATATCTGTCGGAATTAATTTAGTAAGAAAAACATTATTTTAAGGAGATAAAAAACAAATGCAATGCATTGAGTTTCTCAGCAACATCAATAGTTAGAGTTTTAACGCTGTTTACTAAATAGTAAACACTAAGCAGCGTGCTTGATCGTTCATCTGGCAATGATGGTTTTTTCTTTTATTAATTTTTTTTTTAACTTTTCGAGTAGAACTAATCTAATTTTTAAAATTTCTAGTGCACATTGTTAATTGAGAGTTATAGTCGCCCGATCCTCCAAAAAGGACTTGGAAGGACTCCCTGAACGAATTCTTGGTTCTTTTGAAATGGATCTGAATTCAATTAAACTCTTCAACTTTCGCTTTTTCAGGCACAGTCTCTCCAATTACTTCGGCGATTAATTTTAAATCAGACGTCTTTATATTTTGAGATATTCACGTTAAAGGGGAGGCAAACATTATACAGTACCTTAAAGAAGTAATGCGAGTTGTCCACAGGCCACACCTCCACGTTGAGGTAGAGATTGAATAAATAGTTCCAAGATTCGACAGAAACACAATTTTATTATTTTTAATAAGAATTGCTATTATATGCACATAATGATGTTAATTTCTTGTCAGAAGTGAAGTTCGAGGATGCTGTCGGAATTTGTAAGCTTTACAATGCGATACTAGGTGGTGCTGCTAGTGTTATAAGAACCGGTTTTCCTCCTTGACTCGCAGATGAGATATTTGCGCCGCCCACTCCACTCGGGTCACCAACCTTTCCTCATCTACCATTAATCTAACCCTTCTAAATAATTATCATTAGAAGGGTTAGAGAGAATGCTATTAAATTTTGACCATTAGTAGAAACATTACGGGTTAGTTCAAGAGTTTCATAAGTTAGGGAGAAATTTAACATAACCGGAATTGTGATCACAGGAAAGCTCAATTAAGGATTCAATAGAGAAAGGAACATGAAAATTATTTAGAAGGGTTAGATCAATGGTAGATGAGGAAAGGTTGGTGACCCGAGTGGGAGTGGGCGGCGCAAATATCTCATCTGCGAGTCAGACCAGGACTGACTGACTGACTCGCAGATGAGATATTTGCGCCGCCCTCCCCACTCGGGTCGCAACCTTTCCTCATCTACCATTGAGAAATAATTTTCATGTTCCTTCTATTGAATCCTTAATTGAGCTTTCCTCTGATCTGTCCGGTTATGTTAAATTTCTCCCTAACTATGAGTTCTTGAACTAACCCGTAATGTTTCTATGGTCAAATTTAATAGCATTCTCTCTAACCCTTCTAATGATAACCAACCTTGATTCCTCTCTCATGATTGACGCGGAAGTTAGTCGAATTACTAACATTATACAAACGCATATGCTAACTCCTCTAGCCAGTTCACAACAATAACATTCACTTCCTTCCTGCACACATCAAAACGCTCATTGCTGACAAATCGCAATAGAAAGATTTGGCAAAAGACATCGCGATCCTATCTCAAAAAACTCACTATAACAGATCACAAGCCAAGCTTCGTAAATCTTTACATGAATTCACGCAAGCAACTGGACCAATCGTTTGTAGGCTCTACATCCAGCAGATGGCTCCATCTGGCGTGCGGTTAAGCAGTTAAAAGGGGCTAAAATTAAAGTTTCCGATCTAAAGGACGCGAATTCTGCACCGATATTAAATGATTTAGACAAAGCAAATTTGCTCGCGGGCAGCTTTTTCAGGATCAGTTCCAAGTAAATAATCTCTGCCCGCTTACTAACGACACCGTTAAAAATTCTGTAACTTTTTAAATTCTACATGCAATCCGAATAAACTTGTTAAAATTAATGTCTTTACTTTATGAATATATTTGTAAACTTAAAATTAATAAAGCGCCTGGTGCGGATAATGTTACTAATAAAATGCTCAAAAACCTGCCGCATAATATTATTTTACGTATTGCTAATTTAATCAATGCCATTATTAAACTTTCTTATTTTCCCTTTCCTGGAGGAAAGCCATTGTTCTACCTATTCTTAAACCTGGAAAGGATCCTTCTAACCCCAGTAATTATCGCCCTATCTCTCTTCTTTCTACTTTAAGTAAGTTAACGGAATTCGTAATTCTGCATAAAATTAAAAAACATCTCTCTAAACACTCTATTATGATTCCACAGCAATTTGGTTTCACTTCTCAGCTTAGCACGACGCATCAACTCCTTCGCATTACGGAAATGATCTCTGAAGGTCTAACTAAAGGTTCTAACGGGAATTGTTTTCCTAGATGTAGCCAAAGCATTTGATAGAGTCTGGATCGATGGCTTAATTCATAAACTCATTTGCCTACAAGTTTCCGGTATACTTAACACTGCTCATCAAGTCTTACCTATGCGACAGAACTTTCACTGTTAAAGTTAACAACGCTCTCTCTGCTGACAAGAAAATTGGAGCGGGAGTTCCACAAGGATCATTAATTGGTCCAACTCTTTTCAATTTGTACATAAATGACTTTCCACAGACACATAGTATTTCGCTTGGAATCTACGCTGATGATACAGCAGTCATCACCTCTGGTAAAACACTTACAGACATTCAACTATATTTCATGACCTACTTCACTCATCTTGAAGCTTGGCTTACTAGATGGCGAATAAAAATCAACGTAGATAAAACAGAAGCTGTGCTCTTCACGAGGAAGACTTGCGCCTCCTAACATTTATCTTTTTAACCAATTAATCAACTGGTCTACTAATGCTAAATATCTGGGAGTTTATCTTGATAATAAACTAACCTATAATACTCATTTAGTAACATTAAAAAGAAAAGTTAACAACTGCATCCGCATGCTGTATCCATATATTAATAAAAAAACTCACCTCTTTCCTTAGAAAATAAACTAATTATTTATATGTACTATTTGCGGCCCGTAATAACTTATGCTTGCCCGGTTTGGGGTACTGCTGCATACCAGATTAATTTCATTAAGCGTTTTGAAAATAAGATCCTTAGAATGATCACTAGTTCTCCATGGTACTTTAAAATGATGACATCCGTCGTTGTTTAGCCCTCCTACTATTCAAAATTTTATGCTGAAGCTTGCGACTAATTTTTCGCAAATCTAAACTCTATTCCGAATGATGAAATTCGTAATCTTCAAGATACGATTTCACGTACGGAAAACGCTAAACGCCCACAGGCGTCTCTGCCTTCATTTTACAGACCTAGATCCTTGTCATCATTTCTAGCAGCAATTACTCTACTTTGTAGTAGTTTTCATCTGTTCTATTCTTTTTGTATATTTTTGTGTCATGCATTGTATATTAATTGTTTGTATTTATTATACTTAGTAGTTTTTCGTAGTATTAATTGTTGTTTGTATATATTATACTATGTAGTTTTTCATGTAGTATTTTTCAATCTCTTTTTTTCGTCTTAATTTTTAATTTTGCATTTCTTATTTTCTTTTAACTTTGCACTTGTAAATTTTATGTAATCTGGGCAGACCATTATCACTTATTCCTTTTATTCTCTATATTATTAATGTTTCTCTCAATGGACTTTACTGTGTGCCACTCTGGAGTAAAAGGTCGAAAAATGACCAAAGGCACTCCGTGAACTTAAATGATGATGATGATCGCAGATGAGCTGTTACCATCGGAGTGTTAAGATCTGTCCTGTATATATTATTTGTAAATACTATTTTTAAATAAATGAAGCTTCAATAAATGTCTGAATTGATTGATCAATACTTCTCGAACTAGAAAGCTGCCATAATAAAACAAATTGAAGCACCAAACGAAAAAAACCAAGATAGTCGTAGTGACAGAGACTGCAAGAATATTTCAAATAGAAGGATATTAAATATGATATCCTTCTATTTGAAATATTCGATCAACTCGATCGAATTATTTTTCAATGAACTAATAATGCTACAAAACTTTGTAATTAACGATAAAACGTACTCGATATTAAAAATTTGCTTATTAACTTTTATTTTTTTCGAATCTTATTTTAACATTTTTGTAATAAAATAGAATTGGAATTGGAATCAAAAAATTTTTAGTTAGTCATTAAAAGTGTTTGAAATTTTGAGAGTTATTTTTTTTTAATTTTTCATATTATGTAAATGCTGCATTCAAATAGGAAAAATGTTACTTCCAATATTACAGTGAATTTCAACAAATCATGTATATTTCAAAGTAATTGCTGAATTGTAAGATTAGTTCAAACTAGAAAGTCAAAATTAATATTTATAGCAAATTATACTAGAAGCTCAAGAAAGTTATATGAATTATTCAAGGCCGTTTGCATTAATTGATGGTTGCTACAATTTGATAAATAACTTTTAAATGCCAAGTATGGAAACAACTATTTATTGCATCCTTTAAATGACACAAAAATATAATAAAAATTCAATTGTTGTCGGCTTGATACTATGAAACAGTTTCGCAGCACCCTCTTCAAAAAAAAAAAAAAAAAAAAAACTTATGCTCCACAAATAGGGGTAAGTACACGGGTGCCTTGGTCGCGTAGCGACAAACCTCAACCTGGTAAATGGGATTCCGTAACGTGAGGTCTTGCCCTTTGCCAGTTTTAATAAGAAAAGAAAATAATTAATAAGAAAAACAATAATATCAATTAAGTTACTAAAAGCAACAAATATAAAATTTAAAAAGAAACAAAAAGGAATTTAATAAAAAAAAAAAACCAAGAGAAATCAAAATTAAAAACAAGAGGAAATATTAAAAATCTTAGCAAAAACGAGCAAGCTGCAGACGGGGGGGCAACGGGCGTACCTGTTACAGGTTCCCTTTGTGGTTTTAAGAACCACTATACCTCCATTTATCTTAAATTAGTTAAAACATTACATTAATATGAGATTGCTTTAAAATTAACGAATACTAATAAAAAAGAAAATATAATTAGAAGTTAGGAAAACACCTCTTGGAGAACAATTAAAAGCAAGAGATCGAAAAAACAAAAACTAAAGGTACAATTAAGGGGTCGTTGACGATGCCCAAAAAAAAAAAAAAAAAAAAAAAAAAGATTAAAGATACAAATTAAAATGAAAAAACAAACATGATTACACAATTCAATATGAAAACAGCATTTCATTGACTGACGCACCTACAGATGGCGCCATCAGTCAGGCGAACAAGTAGAAACCCGCCCCAGGCGGGAAAACAGTCCCATTGGGTAGGAAACGTTGACAAAAGCAAAGTGGGCAGGTAAATACAGCAAAAGATTAAAGAATCGTTTTTAGGAAAACGAGTAGATATAACCCACAATTAACAAATAATAATAATGAAAAAATCAATTTACAAAATTGTACAAATAATAATAAATGAAAAACAATTTTAATATTATACAAATAATTATATACAGATTTATAGTATAGAACAAGATACAAAATACTATTTACAATA